>ML784967.1:123412-192176 GCA_009831015.1 Picea engelmannii | reverse complement strand
CTTGCTTCTACCTAGGGTGAGACCTCGCCTGCTTCGCAGGTGTTGCTGAAAGGGCCAGTAGTTGAGGTTTTGTTGGTGCGTTGTTAAGTGTTGAACCTTGGGTTTTCCCCTGTTCCAACAAATGGTTCCATTGTCGGGACCTGAAACTGTGATTGCTGGGCACTGAAGTAAAGAAAATAGAAGCTCTGTGCGTAGATATGCTATTGAAGTGCGTAGTAATCTACTTGAATTATGAAGCTTTGTGCTAAGAAAGAAATCCGATCTGAAGAAAAGAGGCAATATCTAAAAAGAGGTAAAGATTTGTGCTTTGATAAGAGTAAGATAGGTGAATTTTTTTGTTTTGAAAACATGAACTTAAGTATGTTTAATAGATTTTGTCCTCATCTGAAGGCTAGGGAGTAGTTGAAAGAAAGAGTTGATTTGAGTAAATTTAATGGAAATGAAGAAATATATGCTATTCCTATGTATAGAAAGAGATTTTGGACTAATAAGTGGATGCATGAACCTAGAATTTTTTGTTGCAGATTGCAAGTCCAACACTATGATCCTAGTGCACAGTATAAAAAAAGATGGGGAACATTTAAAAGAAAAAGAGGATTGACATTGTGTTATAACTCCATAAGACCAAGACACGTTGCTAAGGAATGCCCTGGCACAGGTCCTATTCGTCTTTGTTGTAATATTGTTGGTCATGAGGCCGAGGATTGTCCAAGGATGATTGCTAAAGTTGAAAGAATGAACATAAGACAAGAAAACTATGAAGGAAGTCAAAATACCAAGGGCATGTTAGAGATTCATAAAGACAAAGAATCAGAGGAAGCTTAGAATATGTTATTACAGTTGAAAGAAATGTTGGATGTTCACAAAGATGTTAGTTTACCATATATCCTAAAAGTAAAACATCACATAAGTGCAATAATGGAAGACCTCGACATAGACTGTGTCTTGGATGAGGAAACACAAGTAAATATTATGATAGAAGACACTTGGGAAATTTTGGGAAAGCCTACTATGGTACCTTCATTAGGAAGGATAGGCTTGTTTAAGGGAAATATGATAACCCTATGTGGAAGAGTTACTAATGTATCTATTATTGTTCATGGAACATTGAATGAAGAGGAATTTGAAGTCATTAAGTTTGTTAAGGACAACACCCCTTTCCCACTTTTATTAGGTAAGACTTAGATTGAGAAGGATTAGATCAGAAGGAAAGTAGAAGAAGAAGCTACAAAAAAGAAAAAGAAATAACTAAAGGGTTTCATAGCAAGAAAAATAGACAGACTAATGGAAGAACGAGAGGATAAGTCGAAGCAACAAAACATAGTAACAACACAAGAGGGATAGAAGGAAAGAAAATTAGCTGTCAGGTTTGAAAGAATGCAAGAAGGCTTGAAAGACCTATCTATTCAAGAAAGAAGTATGTCCAGTTAGGAAGTGTTAATAAAACATATATTAACTTTAGACCCTTTGAGGGCATCTCAATAGTGTGAAGCCACTGCGCTAGGGGAAGATAAGAATAAGAATGGAAATAGGATTCCAGAAACAATTAGAGAGACTCAGATCACAGGAAAGAAGGCAAGGAAGCTCAATAAAAATAAATCTAAGTTGGAAAAGCTACAAGAAGCTACAGAGAACAGATGGAATAATTTGCAGACTGGAACCTCGTAGGAGATAGGTTTGCAGGATTTGAACCTCGCTGGAACAACAGGTCCGCGTTGAATGGGACTTCACCCTGGAGAAGTTATATGACCGTTGGAGGTGCCCGACTATTAGAATGATGCCCTTGAATGGTTAGAAAACACATTTATGGGATGATGGACCACTTTTGGATGTTGAGACCGCACCATAACAAACAAATTCACATTGATGGAAGCATTCCTGGCTGTTAGAAGAATCCGTTACGATTCACCGCTTTTTTAAACCGTCAAACGCTGCGTCATAACCACTTTTTTCTACCCGTGATTAAATGAGCCAAGAAGAGAATTGTCCATGTGTCGAGATGTGTTATCTGAAACTAGACCCCACCTGTCCATTTGTCTACCCTGCCTGTCTGTTCGTCTACCTCGACCTGTCTATTTAAAGTTTAGAATGTCGGGAGAACCTAGTGAATTAGAGAAGTCTGTTGAGGAAGTCCTTAAGAATATAATGGACGACAGACCGACATCTGAAGGTGTCCAGGATTCGTCGAATAGGGAACTGTAGTCTTCCCCTTCGACTGGACATCATTTTGGCCGTGTTAACCCTATGACTAAGCAACAAAATAAGCATCGCGGTGATATGGCTAATGCGAAGCAGATCCCATCGATCCTACTAGACTATATCCCACATTTGGCTAGAACGGTTAAACATGACAACATCCCCTGAGATTATGAGTACATCGTGTTCACCGTGTACATTCCAAAAGGAATACATGTAGTCAAGAGTCATTTAGGACATATCCCACTATTGAAGAAGAACAACAAATTCAACTTGGGAGATCGAAAGAACTACACCATGTTGGTTCCGCATCTCTATCTCATGAAATGAACTGGGAATAAGCCTTACCTCATCTCAAAACCATGGATTAAGGGGTTGGCATAGTCCACCATGCTGAATGTGATTAATATCCCCCATTTTGTCCGCTACCAAGAGGTTAACACATGAGTTAAACTCCTTCTATCATGCTATCATGGCGAATACTTGTGGTTCGACAAAAGGATTGCCGTGGATCTGGCGCTGATCCATCGAGTCACAAGATTAAGCATGAAGGGACCTGAACCTCAATAGTTTTATCCAGAGAAGGCCTCAGACCATTCCCTGGCACAACACATCAAGGAAGCTTACGTAGAAGTCGAAAAAGGAAAGTGAGGTTACATGGTAGCCTCTATATAGGATGGCGCAGTGTGCCTCACTTGCCAACTCATAGATGGAAAGCTTGTAAGAAAGAACCACCCCACATAGGTCACCAGGTTTGTGGTGGACCTTATAGGAAAATGTGTGGAGGGCATGCAGATGAAATGGGTGGACTACCTCGTCAATGAACTAGAGAATTATTATCCTAAAGCCCAGGATTTGGGATATGAATTCCACTACAGTTGGCTGATCATTTTGATCACATTTGTCACTTGGAAAATGCCTGAAGGATCCATCTTCCCAGAAATTGAACCCTCAGAGTTGTTGGTCGCTCGATTTTCAAACTTGTGGTACACCAACGACATGACGAAGTAGTGGCAGTCCAATGTTGTGTTTCATGCATACTATCAACAATTAAAGGTTGCCATTGAATCATTTCCGTGCATGAAACTGTGCACCTTGCACCAGTACCAACCAATAGAAAATTTCTTTGTAGATCCTCATTTCATCTACATCGATGCACATAGGGGCGAGAACCAGGAAGAGTTGAAGTCGTATTATAAGCTGATAGATGAAGACATGGAGCATATTACAAAGGAGTGGTCGAAGGAATTTATTGTACCTATCGCTGATGCAGTACTCTCCAAAAACACCACCATAGGAAGCCCCATAGTCACCTAGGTTGAGCATGTTGGATAGTCCAGTGGGATGAAAAAGAAGAAAAAGAAGGATGAAGTCCAGAATATAGAGAGCGATGAGGAGGACAATGCTTCTGAAGATAATGTGTTTGACTCGCTAGGAGGAGGAGAAGACAAATCAGAAGGACATGGAGGAGGAGATGAAGGATAAGAAGGGAAAGGAGGAGGCAAATCTACCACCCCTCCAATTGAATATCTCTTTACTGGGACAATAACACTGCAGAAGAGGAAGGTTTCTACAAAGAAACCTTCAAAAAGGAAGAAGACACACACTAATAAGCCCTAGTTGGAGGCAACGCTCACGGAGAATGATATCAGTCTACTCCACGGAGCTATGGAGGACGCTTCCGAGGATATCTTGCAGAGATATGGAGAGAATCGTGAGGAGGTATATGGAAGGATCAAAAATGAATTGAAGGAAGTACAAAAAGATGTTTATTTTGTCCGTGCAATACCTATTGTGCCTTCCTCATCATAGATTGTAGAATTGGGGGATGAACCAACCCAATTGAGAAGACTTGCGGATGTGACAGAAGCTCGACTTCAGAGAGTCCAGGAAGAGAAGGAGAAGGCTACATAAGCCTTGAAACAAAAGAAAAATGAATTCCTAGCGCAATTAAGAGCAGCACAGGAAAATGTAGCAGCCCAAAAAAGTGAGAAAGCAGAGCTTCAGGCAAAGCTCCAGGAGAAAAGAGCCCAAATACAGAGAGAAAAGGAGCAGTTGCTCATAGAGCAGGCCATGGTCAAAGAGGTAGTGAGTAAATCATGTCACTCTATGTTAGGCTTGGCACAAGAGGAGAAAGAGTCAGTCGAGGCTCAAGTAGTGAATCTCGTTGAGACCCTCTAGCAGCTTCAGGCTAGAATAACAGAATTTTAGGCCCAAGCAATACCGAGCACCCCGTAGGAGGTGTGTGACTAGAGGGAGGAAACCGCTAAGAACACAATAGTAAGGATAAGAGCCATCACCTCAGAGTGAAAACAACTGAGTGATAGAAGTGCACATGAATATGAACACCTCGTCGAGGATCTACAGTTAAGAAAGCTGAAAGCACAGTTATAGGAGGTGTAGTAGAAGGCATTTTCTTTGTAGACACAGATGAAGCTGATCACTATAGTAAAAGAATGAAGAGATCCCAGGAGAAACGCGTAGTACAACAAAAGATCACTGCCCTCCAGGGAAAGGTAATGGAAGTCATGCAGAACCTGCAACCTGTGCGTGATAAAGCCTGCAAGGTGTTCGAAGAGATTGATGGAAAGGGCTCACAATTGGACCAAGTGGTTGCATCAGTAGAAAAACATCTGGAAGGGCCTGTTATAGAGAAGACGATCCAGGAGCTCATTGAGCAGGAGGCTCAAGAAAAGGAACAAGTCGAGGCAGCCCGAGTTAATACCGAGGCCATCGAAGCAACATTGTCCAGACCTGAGTGACTTGGGACGAGTCACATGTGAGTGTTGGAGGCTTGTTGGCCCTCGACCAAGTTTTGAGGAAACCTTGGTTATATTTGGACCATTTTTGGGACTTTCACACACTCTTCAAAGAAGGAGCGCCTAGAAGGAGCTGAGATCGTGGATCTCACCGATTTTGCAGACTATGTGGACCCAATAAGGGGTTTTCTATGTTTTTTGTAATGGGTTTATGGGATGTCGACCCATGGGGTTTACCGATGATTAGGCCTTATTGTAAGGGATTGTAAAAGTATAAATAAGTAAGAATGTATGGTAGAAGTAGAAGTTTTTGGGAGATCTAAGTGCAAGTATTTTTTAGTAGCTTTGTGCCAAGGAATGTACGTATGTTAAGGGTTTGTGCTCAGTAGAGGGTTGGCTCTGTGCCCTGACCTAGTTTTGGAAGGAGGATCTGGTGCTCAATGCACAGATCTCCTGTCCTATGTGAAGCTTGACTCTGTGGATTAGTTCACATGAGTGAATGAATGTAATATTCGAGCACATAATAAAGAAGGCGAAGCGGTTGGTGGACATAGCCCCACACTGGGGTGAACCATGTACATATGGTGTCTTATGGTTTTCTTTGTGCAATGTTATCTTTATGATGTTTTCCTTAGTGCTTAGATTAGAATGTATAATGAATATGTATGTTTTTCTTAAATGCTTGGCTTATATGATAGATCTGATTCAAAGTGCTATGTGATAAGTGGGTGGAGTGCTTAATCTTTGTTGTTACTACGCTATATCTATTCTTGGCTACATTCTACGATGTTAATAAGTTTAATGAACTAATGTATGTCACTTACTAAGCATTAACAGAATACCCTATGAAGTTTTATTGTCATAGATCTGTGTCCCATCTTGGTTACAGACACCAGCATCCTGTAACCCCCCCTTCCATCTACCTTGGGTGAGACCTCGCCTGCTTCGCAGGTGTTGCCGAAAGGGTTGGTAGTCGGGGTTTTGTTGGTGCAATGTTAAGTGTTGAACCCTAGGTCTGCCCGTGTGTCAACAATTGGTGTATCAGGGGAATCATCTTCAAGGAAAGAGGACAAAATAAAGAGGAATGGAAAGAAAGAAAATTCAACAACAAGAAAGGAAGATAAGCTCTCTTGCAAGCATTGCAAGAAAGAAGGGCATGATGATGACCATTGATGGAAATTACATCCAGAGAAGACATCGAAGTGGTTCAAAGAAAGGAAAGGGAGGAAAACAGTTGCAACAACAACATGACCAACAAACTTGGAATATGATTCAGCTGATGAGACTAAGATCACAACAATTGGTTTGACAGGTAAAATTGGTGATGGATATGATTCTAGAAGTAAGTTGTTTCACATAAGGGTGATAATGAAACATACTAATATCGATACATTGGTAGATAGTGGATCTCAATCTAACTTGATTTAAGAGGAAGTGGTTAAACAGTTGGGATTAAACACTTAGATGCATCATAAACCTTACTTAAATGGATAAGCAATAATAAAAAATTTCACATAACAAAGCAATGCACTTTAAAGTTTACAATTTCATCAAAATTTGTGGATGAGGTAACGTGTGATGTGGTGCCACTCAATGAATGTGGAATGGTCTTAGGAAACCCTTATTTGTATGATCACAAATCAATATTCTCCATGAAACATAATCAATATCACTTGACTAAAGAAGGCAATGAATATGTTGTACATGCTCATCACTTAAAAGCAAATCAATCTCTACAAACAATGGAACAATTAAGGAAGGCAACTTATGCAAGCAACACACCTATAATTGTTCCAAGTAAAGAAATTGATCTTAAGCATGAACATGAGATGGTTGTAGAATGGAAGTTCAATCATACTTTTCTTCAAGATAAGATAATTTCGTGAAAGTAAATCAAACATATTAGCTCATTTGCAGTCATATTTCTGATGTTATCGCTGCTAATGTTTTCAACATGGATGGTAGTGGCTTCAGTAAGATGTGAAAGAGTACAAGTGGCTAAGAACATGCTGCCAATTGTCATGGTTGTTTTGCAATTTATTATGATGAGACAGGTGCACATGACAAAGTTTAAAGACAAAGAACAAGTGGGGTGGCCTATCCCACATTTGATGACTGCTTAATACCGTTTTGGAGGACCAAAAGGTCTTAGTGGTGAGGCATGATCCAAAATAGATCTAGGAAGGACTAAAAATAAAAGTTCTCATAATCATATGAAACTAGTGCCATTGCGTCCGACTCATTGCTCTAATTTCGTCTATATAATTTTTTTCGCAAATGGACGCCATATGCGAAAGTTATCACGTTTTGACCGATTTCCCAAACAAGCAAAATGCCAAACTGGTCAAAGTCAATAGGCCGTACTGCTGAAGTCAACAGTACAACAGGTGAAATTAGTATGATGTCATGATGATGCCATCAAGAAAACATGGCATCACCAAGAGATGACATGTGTCACTCAATGTTGGCATTTTTGAGCTGAGTTGGACCAGTTCGGAATTAACACGTGGTAGTGTATGAATGACATGTGGAAGTCTATACATGACATGGCCCAATGACATGATGACATGTGGTAGTACAAATAACAGGTGGTTGTACGAATGCTAATGTGGTAGGGTGACTGGGCTATAAAGAAGTTGACATGGCAGGTGACTAGGCATGACACATGGATGTACGACAGTGATGTGGTAGCTGACATGGAAACTGACTGTGCATGATGACTATGCATTGACTGGCTGCTGACTGGATCATATGGTCCAGTCCCAGGGTGACACGTGGTCCAATCAGTGGGCATCATGTGGCACCCCATATTTTTCCAATGTTGGCTAAGGAAAACATGTTGTTGGCACTATGGAAGTTTTGAACACGTGACCTCTGGTGCTGCCAACATACTACACCAAACCTGCTAACCAACCGAGATGTTACGTGGATTTTTTTTATATGTGATTGGATTTATTGTTAAGTTGCATGTGGTGGATATTTAGGGCTTATTGCCATCCTTATAGACACTTGAAAATGTGTACTAAGTCCAATCCACTTAGTGTGTCCTTGGAGGCATAATGCCTAAGTTCAAGCCCACTGTCAACTTGACTTGAGATTCTCCCGTCTAGGCTTACTCCTAGGGAAGCCAAGGGAGGGTAGACCCTAGTTACTATGTGAGTTAACAGATTAATTCAAGGAGTTAATTTTAATTAGTTTAAGGTTGAGGGGAATCTAGCCTATATGAGAGGCAAAGAATGCAAGTGAAAATATTTAAATGCAAAGTCAAGCCTTTCCCTAGGACAACTAATACTAGTGACTAAGGTTGGGCAAAGGGGTCAACTAAATTTACAACAAGGGAGTAGAAAGAAAGACTTTAAAATTTTTACAATTAGATACAAAAGAATAAAGCAACTATCTACATAAATTAGATTGCAAGGAATAATTAAAAGATACAATAATATACAGCTATTGACAAGGAAAGAAACATGCACTAACTGTATCTAACTTAAAGCAACAATGAACTAACTTGATTTGATTGTACAAAGAAGGAAAAGATAACTCAAGATAACATCCACAACATAATACAACAATTCCATAGACCCAAATAATGAAGTTCCCTCACAAGGTGTGCAACTTCCAGGGGTTATTCAATGGCTCCAATGTTCAACTCCAAAATAGATGAAACACCAATCAAAAGATCCTCCGAGGGAAAAAGTGCGCAACTCAAGAAGGACAAGGATAAATAATGTAATAAGCCTCCACGGGCAAAAGATGCACAACTTCAAAGTTCACTAGTTAACCATCCACAAGTTCTCAATAAAAATGCATGGAAATAAATTGAAATTAAAATGCTTGCATGAATTAGAGAGCATGAACCATAAAAGTAGATGATGAATTTAAGCCAAGTTTAATTGTGGATAGATTTTAGGATTAGTTAGGTTTATTAATTGAAAGTGAATCCTAAACTATGGACTTCCCTAAAACTCTCCCAACTTATACCAAAAAGATTGCTGAGTGTTCAATAAGTAAGGCAAACAAGGCCTTACCCTAGCTCCAAAGGTCAATACGGGAAACAACGATGATCAACAAGGGGGACACCTAGTGCCTTGAGACCATCCCTAATCTAGCACCCCCTTTCGCCTCCACAAGATCCCTTTTTGATGGCAAAGTTTGGACAGTAGTAGGTTCTCTAGTTAAACCAGTTTAACTGAAACCTCTAAGGATCTAAGATTGATTGAACTTTAAATATTGATTAATTTAATTTGAGTGCTTGAAATAAAGAGTTCTTGACAAAAAGTAAATTGCAAGAAAGTAAAAGTACTTGAAAGTAAAGAATAGATTGTTTGAAGAAAATAAAAATGTTTGAACTTGAAAGTAAAAACAATGCTTGGAAATAAAAGAATTGCTTGAAAAGAATACACAAGTAAATTACTATGCCTCCATGGGCTTAAGGAAATATATATGATAAGCTTCTAAGATCTAAAGATAATCACATAAACTTGCACAAGAGAAGCAATAAACCATCAATTATCTACCTAGCCTTACGATATAGCATGGTTGGCTCGGCCAAACACTATGCTAGGTGTAGGAAAACAAAAAAGAAGTAAATACTTGAAAGTAAATATAATCTATTTGCAACCACAACAAGTGCACAAGGTGGAGGATAAAGCCTACCGTTTTTTCACCCAAGAGGGTGAAAAATAAATGACTTGGAAATAAAAAAAGATCCTAGCCACACAACCTTGTCTTAAGGACAAGTGGGGTAAACTCAAAGAAAATATAATGTTGAAATAAAACACTAACAATTAGCCATACGATTTAGCATGGTTGGCTTGGCCAAACACTATGCTAGGTGTAGGCAAAGAATGAAAAATAACTTGCAGAAATTTACAAAACTTAGAGAAGTGCAAGCCCAAGAGACTCTCTTTCGACTTTCTTACAATGAATAGAAGATAGAAAGAAAATGGGTAATATTTACCCCAACTTGGGAGGTTGTTATTTGACTTTTAGATTCCCCGAATGGGATGTATATCCTCCTTTATGTCACCAACCTGCAAAAAAACAGCAAGCAAAAACTTGCTGGAAATGTTGCAAAATGTGAGAAAAACTCAAAATTGTTCTGTTAGTAATAACATAAAATTTCTGTAGAAAAATCAGCAAGATATAATGATTTAAATGGCCTATTCTAAGGGTTAGAATTCTCAAAAAACTTATGGAAATGTACATAAATTAAATGCAAAAAATTTAGAGGCCCAAGTTGGATGAGGAAGGAAAGTTTCCAAATCTGAAACAAGCCTTTCAAACCCTTGAAGTGACCTGCATAAATTTGTGAAGCAAACTAGACAAATAGAGAAAAGGGTGAGAAGATATAAAAGAGAATACAAAATACTTTTCAAATCTATAAACTACTCACTTAGATCTACAATAATACTATTGCAAAACTACCCAAGAAAAATACTTTGCTTGAGATCTCTACTCTAGATTTGAAAAGAAAATGCATACACAAATAAAAAACCAAACAATATCACCTCCAAATAAAAGATGCACCAAGAGGACTCCTAACACGACATTTGTCCTCCAAATAATTCTTTATTGATATGGAAAATATTGTTGCAAATACTTGCAACAAGATTTTCACCAAAAAACTAGAACAAAAATGAGAAAGAGAAGAGAAATTTGAGCATAATAAAAGTAGACAAAGAATATATGAGAAATGAGGAGGGAAGGGAATTTATTTATACTTAGGAGGCAAGATTTACCCCTATTGGATGCTTTCCAAGTGTCACTCACCAAGCATCATTGAGCATCTCAAGGAGGGGGGCACACTTTTTAGGGTTTTGGAGATTTTAGGGTTTTAGCACATGAGTGGATAGTGATTTGGCACCTTTTTGACTTTATCCAACAACTAATTAGACAAAGGGGGGTGAAAGTTTGGAGTGAGGAAGCTTCCACCTTTAATTTTTGACTTTACATGACTTTTTCCTCAAGGGGGGCACAACTTCCCTAGGGGGGATGATTAAAATATGTGATGGCTAGGTGAGGCAGATGAAATAAACTTAGGAAAGGGGTTTGCATAGATTAGGAAAAGGCTTAGGAATATTCTCCCACTCTTTATCCAACCAAGTTTCTCATTTTACAGTTATTTGACACTTTTGACTCTGTCAAATTAAGCAATTAAATTGTTGTCTTGGATTGACTTGGACTCCTCATGGACAAACACCTAGCAAAATTTGTCCAATTGAGATGAAAATTGGTCCAAGGGTGTAGGGGGTCTCATTCCATTTCTTTTGAGCACAAATACCCCTATCAAAAATCCCAAGGACCTAGTTTTTACATTTTTACATTAAAATAATTAAAATTACCATTAACTAGGCATTTTTAAAAAATAAAAAAAAAATTACTTAGACTCGACGGAATTCCGCAAGACTCTAGGATATGTATAACATGGTCATTTAAAATATTCCTAGACACTATTCACCATAGGGATCGATCATTAGAACACCTTTCACCACTTTGGAGGATTATTTTGGGAGTGAAACACTCAAAGGTAATTAAAAAGGATGGTTAGGCCAAATTAATTACTTGAGGAAAAAAACACTCGTTGAAAGGACTTCCCTAATGATAAATTCCTAAGAAAATAACCTAAAATATAATACATGCAAAGCCATTACATTATTATCCCACATAGGGGAGCGGAAATTCCAATTACAAAATGAAGTGCTGAGGCCAAAACTGCCTTGTAGAACCAACAAGTCTTCAACTTTGTAGCACCATCAGGTACATATCTTCATGGTACATGGACTTGACCCCCTAGTTGAAATAGGTTGTCAACAGGGCTAAGCCCTAGTCGGAGGGGGCTAACGTGAGGGCACTTCGTACCCCACGCAACGAGGGGGATACAAACCAGGGACTACCATTATGTGGAGGGCACGTGGAATATTAGGCCGTGGCCACATGGCCATACCCACATGACCAGGACCAAAGACCAAGGGTCTAAAGACTAGGGTACACCCAACTCGAGGCCATATGGAAGCCTCCATGTGACCATGAGCCCGAGTAAAGGGTGTTTCACCCATTATTTTTCCAAATGTGGGTTTTTTGACTTTAGAATATGATTTTTTGGTTATTTTTAGCCTGTTTTTAATGGATTTTAGCCATTATTAGGGGATTTGGAGCCCGGTTTGAGGCCAAATATTGGGAGGAAGTTGGGAGGTTGATACCAAATACACATATATATAAACCATGGGTTCTTAGAAACATTAAGGAAGTTTAGAACATGAGAAATGCTAAGGAATTTGAAATCCAAAGCCATTTTTATGTAGGGAAGCCATTGAGGAGGGGAACTTTGCGGGCCAATTCCAGGAGCTATGCTCAACCTTTTTCAGTGTTGTCAGTTGTGTTGGATTCTTGAGGTAGATCATAACACAACCAAACCAGTTTGTAATCCTTTTGACACTTTTCTGATGAATGTTTGGAGAATTGAAGAGAAATAAGAAAGCCTCACCCACTGAGACAAAGGCCTGGAGACATTTGCAATCTTGCCGAACTCCGTTAACAAATTTTCTATTATGGTTTTCTATTCTTTGTGATTACATTTTGATCTGTATTTCTTTACTATGGCTACTATAATATATCATTAAGTTCTTCTTCTTTTATTAATTCCTAATTGGTAAATGAACTCATGCTTAAAACGTAGCCAAGTATTTAAAGATCAATTTTGGATCACCTGGTTTGACGTGATCGATATATCTACCCAGAGTATTTCCTATGCTTCAAATGTTTTCATCATTCTTGTAGTGCAAAGGAAGGAGCTGCAAGCAGACCCATACTGGAAATCCCGAGGGGATTTCGTTTTCAGGGATGAATTCCATATTCCATTTGTTCATGTACATACCCCTAGATCCCATAAAATAGGGACCACTTCTAAAGATGAGATCTCGATTCACCTTGATTTCAAGCATAAGAACAAAAATCCCCTTTCTAGAGAAGGAGGAAGACATTTTCCCTTGGATCTGGGGCTTCCAATTTTTATCCACCCACTAAGCCATGGCCCGTGGAGATTTATTGATCCCTGTGAACCAACATATCAGTCTGTTTTCAACAAGTCACAATGCAAAATTTCTGAAGGTTGAAGGATGAGAAAGGACCTTCTGAATCTCATTAATTATTTTAACAAATCTAGAAGGTGGGGGTTTAAAAGAATTATTGTATAAAACCACCTAGGCTTGAAATGCAATTATGTATGCAGGAGTTGGTGGAGGCAGCGGGGGTGGATCCCCCCTTCTGAAATTGAATCTATGCCTCGAACAAAAATAATAATAGATGAGAACCAATGAGAAAAACCTAGCAGAGTGATTTTCTTTATTAAAAAGAAGTTTCTTAAAATTTGAAGGACATGGGGGTGGGCTTTGATCCACTTGTGTGTGCACAAGTCACACTACCATTTAATATAATATCTCTGGGTGCAACCATACATTCAACCACTGCCTCAAGGTGCCCCCATGGTTCTAGGATTGGCTCACATGTGAATTAAACCTTACCCAATGGTGAAAAACTCCTCACTTTCCACCATTGGATCCAACCCCTTTAGGATAAAGTTGAAGGACATGGGGGTGGGATTGTTGGGCGGATCTAGTGGTTTAGATTCCTCACCATTTTCTAACAATCCAGGTAGGTAAACTTATGAGGCATAGACAAAATATGTGTAGAAACAATATATAAATTTCCTAAAAAATTCCACTAAAATCCAAACTGTAAACTGCCAGACTCACAAACAAAAAATAATTCCTTTGATCACAATCACTTAGATTTGACTTTTAGTTGGGAGGGAATCAGATTAAAAGTAAATGATCTTTGTGCTCACTTGCAAACAAACTATGTTTTAGTCAACTAAGCTCTGAAATCAGAGAGGGATATTTTTGAATATGAGTGAAAGGGATAACTAAAAATGAACTAATCTATTCAATGTAGTAAATAAATGTGTTGATAAGGAAAGCATAAAGGAATTGCAGACTTAGTAAAAAGTATGAATATATTTGTGTGATGACTATTGGTATGGAACAATAGATTAAATGTCATTCTAATAACTGATTGTCTTTAAATCAATATATGAAACAATCATTAATCACCATAATCAGAGTAACATTGCATGTAAACTATTTAAAAGCAAATTCTTAATCTACATGAAATTATAACAACAAATGTGAATCTACAGGAAATTACAACAATTAGAGAAATCTACAGAAAATGAAGGTAATTAATAAGAAGTAATTCTAAAACAACTATGCAAATACAACACATACTAGGGGGCCCTCCTTAGATACATTGTTTAGAGAAAACACATAATGTGTAAGAAATTTAACTCATAAATTAAATTCAAAACTTCATTGTATTAAAATTTAATGGAAATCAGTAGTTACAATTTGTCTTGATTCATAATCTCAATATATTCATTAACTTCGACATCACCTATTTCTCACCCTTATACATTCATGAAACAACTCGAGTTCTTTTCCATACACTTTGTTTTCAAAAACTAATTACATAAATTATTTCCTAGATCTTCTTTTTAGTGCCTAAAATAAGTTCTCCATGATTACATGAGTTGGATCCTCGATCCTCTGACTAGTTGATCATGATTCCTCGCTCCTAGGCATTGAGTTTTGTATTTTATGAACAACCTTGCAGATTTGCAGCTGAATCCCATGAATTTCCTGTAACTATCTATCGGGTTCGACCATGAGTTGACCACTGGGTGCTGAATTCTATGAAGATGAAAAAATACGTAAATTACCATCTCATGATTTCCATGAAGTGCCTCCAAGTGGAAACTCTCCATTTGAGCGAGTGGAAGTATGCTAACCTTTGATTCCAGTAATAACTCATATAACATGGTTAATTCTTGTAATAACTTAATTGTAGGCAATTTGCTGCAGAAGTAGCTCTTAATACCATTTACAAGAAAAAATAATGGTTAATCACAAAAAGACAACTTAATACCTTGTTTGTACCCATTATGCCATTAACAAGATAGACGTGGGAAAAAATAAAGGTTTCTAGGATCAAAATGGAGATGAATGGGCCTATTGAAAGGGTCAAAACTGATATCCAAAATCTCCTCCAGATAGAGGATATTGCATGTCCTCATGCATTTTAATCTTAGGGTAACTGATGATTCACAATTTCAAAACCGTGTTCTTTTCTCCTCAACTATCTTTTGATTATGGAATAATAGATGTGGACGGTCCTTTGTTTTTGGTCTTGTGCTTCTTTAACTTATCAGACAACCTATTTTTCTACTATATAGTCTTCATATTCTGATCATACCACTTACCTACATCCTGTTTCAAGGGTTTATACTTCTTTTAAAGTCCACCATATTTCTCTCTTAATTCGACACTTTGTTCTTTCACTTTCTCATTCTCTATTTTTATGACCATGTCTAATGTCTCCAATTCATGAATAACTTTCTTTAGTTTTCCTATCTTATTTTTCTTCCTTTTTAACTTGACAATGAGATCGTCAATGATAACATCTGTATTAGAAACTTGGAATTCCTCATTAGGAATTTCTTCAAATGATGGTAATTCCTACAGAGCATGCTCTGCATTTAAAATCTGTTCCTCTTCAACAACTTGTGTTTAATTATATCTTCTTTAGCTTCCATTGAACTTCTTGTTCTAGGATTTTTGACCAGATTTGGTAAATCTTCTTCTTCAATTTCTTTTCTTTTACCTTTTATATATTTTCTTCCTGGGTTACTTGTTCTCTTCATGCCATTCCCTTTGTAATCCTTTTTGATGTTGCGAACAAATGCTTGGATGTTGATTTTTTACTCTCTTTACTATTTTTTATGGAATTTCCTCCTTAGACGGATCATAATCTATTTCTATTAACTATTTTTTACTCTTCTTTCTTGATTCTGCAATCAAAATTTCTTTAGGGGATAGGGTTTCTTTCTCTTTTGACTTCTGTTTCGTTTTTTCTGTTGATTTTTCTACGTACTTTTCAGGGGGTTGAGGCCCTTTTTACTTGGATTTCTGTTTTTCCTTTAGCTTAGGTTTTGAAGGACTATCATTTTTAGATATCTACAAACCCTTATCTACCCGTTTATTTTGATCCAAGATTTCTGCATTTCTTGGCGTAGGGTTTATAGGATTTTTGTACCTCTGTGAGTTTTCACTAGTTGTTCACCATTTTTCTGAAAAATGTTTCTTAACAAAAAATGTTCCTAGGTTTGATTTAGTTTCTCCAACTTGTCCAACACAATAAGCTTAATTAAAGCATGCTGATAGCTAATTCTTTCTTTGTTTGGCAGATTTTTTGAACAACTGCTGCCATTTTTGTAAGACTTTTCAACTAAAAATTATAGAAAATTTTTTGTAGGGCCTATTTATTCTTTCATTTTTGTCTTTCAAATGCTGTAACAAACATATGTGGTAGAGAAAAATTATGTTGTACCTATGTTCACAAGTTAAATATTTTTGGATGAATAAGGCCATGCCTTTCTATGGGTCATCAATCCAGGTCCTCAAAACGTCTTTGGTCCATTTTAGATTATGATGAGATTTTTTTAGAAAGGTTGTCCATCCTTTACCCTTCATTCAATGGCTTTTAAACCAACTTTCACCCTTTCTTTCCAAGCCCGCGATTGCGACCAATGATTCCTCTATAAGCATAATTTTTGTATCACCAATCCTATATGTTCTTCCATTAAACATTTCAACAAATGCCATGGTGACTGACACATTGTTCCCCTGAAATTTCTTGAATAAATAAAATAACCCTACTTTCTGAAAGACGATTCTGCATGTAGGAAAATCATCCAAAATTTTTGTCCACTGTAGATGATATCAAATCACAAAAGGCACTACCATTTTCTTCACTCTATATGATGAATTTGTTAGGTGTCGGGATTGAATCCTTACAACAAGTAGAGGTAAAGCACGATGGAAATGGAATATAGGCGGATATTGCAAAGTGACATGAAAAATGTGGAAGAAATGGACAACTTATGTGATTGTTTTACCCGACTAAATCAGATGTATGAAGGATTTGGAGTATCAAATCATGAAGGGTTGCGGTTAATCATATCGAATGATAACATTTCACATTAGGATAATCTCTTCACAATGATGGTGCACAAATATTAGATGTGATTATGGTGGTCGAAGGTTAGTGTCATGATTAACGACTAAAAACTAGGTAATTATGAAGGAATTAGTTCAGGATATATGATTATGTGTTCCACACATAATCATAATAATATCGATTTTGATTCTAATTTGCTCATAACTGGAATGAATGGTTCTAAGAAATCGTGGATGAAATTAATATATTCAGAGTAACCAAGAAATAGTTAATTAGGCTACCCACGTATCATATGGAAAATGGTATGAATACAAGTTGCATTTAGAGATTTCACTCTAGTTTAACAAGTAAATAAGTATAAAAAGGAATATTACCTTGCATACTAGCTTACTATTACCAGGAAATGTTGCTTTCATAATTTGGTTCAACTTTGAATATTCTGCATGTTTGTTGCACCAACTTTAACTTGAAGCTTTCCTTTATTATCAAAATTCCTTCTTTTATTACATGAAATGACTGTATTTTTTTGTTGAAATGAACGAAGTCATTTTATTATAGGAATTGACAATGTTCTTCTACTGCAATGAAATGGAGTTTTATGATGCTGCTAAAAAAATGGAATTTGTCTTGATTATTAATCATTGAAAAGTGACCAATTTATATTAACTGTTCTCTAAAAAAATTGCAAGAAATTTGTACAATGCTAAAATAGTGAACTCTGCCAGCAAGTTTCCTAGTTTTCAAATAGAGTTCATGTTTTGGTGCACCAAGAACCTGATTTTCACATTCTGAACCTTTTCATATATATATATATGAAATTAGGGATGAAAGAGGAGTAAAGGAGTTACCCTCCTTACTCATGACTTCCATCTCAGATTGATGAAGTAAATTGTAAACAAACTCATCTCCTAACACTGGATTATGGTATAATTTTAGACTATGACCATTGAGAACAAACGAAATTCCTAAAGCATCAATTGTTTTGACCTTTACTAAGCCATTGTCAAATACCGTGTCAACTTCATAGGGGTTGTGTAATGTCCCCAACCATTATGACACAACAACGTTCAACATATTTTATTTTGTTTTAAATAGAGGACAATAACATCAACAATAAGTCATATCAACACATCTCGATGATATCTAAAGAAAATTTTCACGCAACGCATAAACATGAAAACATAACATATTATCACATCAAGAAGCTTGGAGCAATTTACGAACATTTACTCAGATAAAGGAAATAACTGACTACCGACCCATCCTACCCTGAATGGTTAGGACCTCCAGGACACATAAGCAACGCTAAAGCCTAGGTTCCCATCAATTTGGACCATGTAAGGTCTCATGGTTGGCGACTGTTCTAAGGAACAAGGAGGTGTCTACATCCCCCTCCCAACACAAACAACCAATAAGACTAAGCTAAACGCAACATCCATGATCGACTAAGACTTCATTCCATCAACACTAACATCAATTAACCATGGGGGAGGGTAATCAATACTGCTGACAATCATATATCAACTTTAATTAACAACTCATTAACAATCTAGTTCAAACCAATCCAACATCATCAATATTATTGGCACAATAGAACACAAATTAATCAATCATTTCATCTACAAGGGCACAAGAAATCTAAAGACACAACCAGTCACAATCATAATAAATTCATGGCACAACATAAGTTATAGTTAAATTCATACCATAAGGGTTCTAATACGGTTTCAACCACACATTAACGTTTCCAACAACGTGCTAGTGATAATGTCACTTTTATTCATAAATATCATTATTCAAGGCGCGCGAAAAGGATCTACTACGACACACATCCATCTAGCTAGCGCCATAGCCACCTCTGAAGCATATTATATAAAGGTCAACTAAATTAAACCCTTAACAATACATCCCTACTTTTAGAAATAAACCATGCTTCCCTGCTTTCTTTTCTTCAAGACAATCCCTTAAACATTAAGAAGAATAAACCAACTATAATTAATAATTACAATTATCATAAAAGGGTTCCAATTCCAACATTAATAATTTCAATATGTCCTTATTTATTTCCCTGTTGTAAAGGAAATTAAAACAGAATCACAATGATCCCAATTAACTAATAAAACTAATGCAAAACAAAAAATCTAACTAATGCCATATTCATAATTAACAAAGGCCATAATCATAATTAAATCATTATAAAACTAATGCCTTAAAAAGTTAAACTAATAAAAATGTTACTCAGAAACAAATTGATATATATTATAATTTCGCAATAAAAATGGGTATTATCGCTCCTTAAATTACAAATGTAATCACCACATCCCACATTAAAACAATCAAACTAGTGTTTACACCTCGTCTCACCGTTCATCAACATTCACAGTTTTCAATACAACACTACCCTGATCACTACTATCTCAAATGAACTAATAAAACTGGGGAAAACAGTTCCTAAAGTAAGGGACAATCGCCACAATTAATTAAAACAAATATATTGTTGAAGAAAAACATTGGAGCGAAATCGATGCGATGACAACTTCATAGTTTCCTTGAGCATCATTTACTTTATCTGAATAGGCGCCAATAATAAATGAAAATAAAAAAGTGCCACAAAGTTAGCAATCAACTGGACAAGTGGCTTAACAAATTATTTTTGGAAGGAGATTCATCCAAAATAAATTTTCCTAAAATTTATTCTCCAAAAACAACTGAAGATAATTCTCAAGTTAGGATAGCAACATGATAAGAAATAGGTGTTCTGAATAACATGCACAGGTTAGAATTAAAAGAAAAGGGCGAATCCCTCCTAAAATGGGTTTTTAAATATAATTTTCTCTTGGGTTCATTTACAGGTTTTAATCATTTTTCATAAAATTTCGGTGGGCTCGAGGCCCAATCAACTAACTTAAATTATATTCCAAATCTACCAAGTCCATGAGCTAAGCACCAATATAATGTTGGATTACTGAGAGGGGGTGTGAATCAACAATAGAGCAATCTAATCCTTTTTAACCATATAATCCAAGTGTTATATCAATGTAGAATTATCATCCAATAACTGCAGAGTAAATAAGCAATGAACAAATGAACAATCATACACATATAGAGTACACCAATGTTTTACATGGAAACCCAAAGCGAGAGAAAACTACATAATGATTTTTCTTATATGTCTTGAAGAATTACATTCATTGGAAGCACCAACTTCCTTTGTTTTCCAGCTGCAACTGGAAGGAGGCTCCAACCCCCTAGTTTATCAGGCTACAACCTGAAGAAAGCTCCAACTCCCCAATTCTCTAGCTACAACCAGAAGGAGGCTACAACTCCCTATGATCTCCAACTACAACTGGAAGGTGGATACAACCACATGTCCTTTCCCCATCCAACCGCCCTGAAATAGAAATGTCGAATGTAGACAACCTGCCACTGTCAACCTGTCACTGTCAACCTATACCAATCAATCTACACCAAACAAGTTGTAACAATAATCTGAAACAACATGTATCATGCATCAACTGCACATGAAATATGACTCATCAATATGTACCAACATCATCAACTATGCACCTCATGTATGTGCCAACTCATCAACTACTTGTCTCAACCATGTACCCAACATGCACCTCAACCATATACCAAAGACATACACTAATATAACCATAAAAAATTCATCACTCTATCCATATACCAAATACCATAAGTCCTTACATAAAACCATGTGCCACAACCTCACTTTTATGTAGCCTCAAGCTAAACCAACAACTTCAGCAACACATCACAACCAAAAGACCAATACCCATATGCCAAATACCAACAAATAAATACCAACTTTATTCCTCAACAAATTTGATATATGAAACAATATTGAACATCCAATACCATCTCAAGAGATAAATCCTAGCTCACAAAACATACTTCAAACAAGATGTGCCATATCTCTCATAAATAGACCCCAACAATGTTGCTGCTGCAATTTTTCTGCCCCACCTTTTCTACTGCGATTTTTCTGCCTCACTTTTTCTACTACGATTTTTCTGCCACGATTTTTTGTTGCGGTTTTTCTATCGCACCGTTTCTGCCATTATTTTTCTGATGCACTTTTCCTGCCACACTTTTTCTACAACACTTTTCTGCTGCAATTTTTCTCTATCAATAATACCTTCCCAAATAACCTTTCACAAAATAGATATTCAATGATATTCAAGTGTGATTGAAATGAGATAGCCTTTCCTCTTATTTATACTTTCATGTAGCTTCCTAAAGGGGTTACATTTTAACCATCTTAACCCACTTTCTTTATTTTAGGGTTAGCCAAGTTCTAGCCACTTGTCCATTTAGTAATTTCTCCATTAACTTTACTATTTAAATAATTTCTTTTGTATTCACTTTGAGTTATAGTACACTCATCACTTCACTTTATTATTTACCTTCTAAAATATCTCAAACCACTTTCCTTATTTTAGGGAGTTCTCCATTAACTTTATTGTTTAAATAATTTCTTTTGCATCCTCTTTGACTTATAGTACACTTAGCACTTCACTTTATTATTTAAATAATTTCTTCTTTAACACTTTGACTACTTTGACCTTTTAGGGCTTCTAGATGACTCATGAGGGTTCTCCAACTTCACATGGCCATAATTCTCTAACCATGAGGAGTTACGTAACGTTCCACATACCACCAGAAATGACATGACATGTACTATCCATCTAGAATAGTCTTACCTACAAATATATCAAAATTCATACCATTATCCATAAAAAAAACTTGGGTCCATTACCTAAACCTTTGTGCTACTGAAATTCGCTACCAGACTTTCTTCAAGGGTTGACATCAATGAAAACCAACCCAATTAATAAAAAATATCCTCCTTTGGCATTGATGACAATACTCTGATGCAATACTGAAGTCATGTCATGCAATACTGAAGTCATATCACTCATGATCCCCCTGTGATCATCAATCCCCATTGAACCATGCCTCTGTGTTCTGCATCTGATAAATATCCCCCCCTTTGTCATTAATGGCAAAGGTATCTTTCCATTCAGGGCTACTCCCCCTAAATGAATTGTCCTTGGGATACTCCCCCTGAATGAACTCTTCCTGAAACTAATCTTCCAACCTGAAATTTCCTCTTTATGGTGCTTCCTCGTGTAAATATAAGACATATAAGACAAACATTCAAAAGCATTCATTTTGGAGTAGAAATAACTCCGAGTCTTTGGAGAAGATACTCAAAGGCTTCCCATGGAAGTGGTTTTGTAAAGATGTCTACCACTTGTTCTTTTGTGCCCACATACTAAACTCTGATGTTCTTTTCTGAAACCTATTCCCATAGAAAGTGATACTTGATTGGAATGTGCTTCGTCTTGGAGTGCATCACCAGGTTATTTGAGATATTGATGGCACTTGTATTATCACAATAGATTGGAATGGGTTCATCATACTCAACTTGTATATATGTCAGAGTTTGTTTCCTCCATAGAACCTGTGTACAACATGATGTTTCTTCAATATACTCTGCCTCGACTGTAGATAAATATATTGATGATTGTTTCTTGCTTATCCATGATACTAAACACTCACCCAAGTAGAACACTACTCCACTAGTGCTTCGTCAGTCATCAATGCAACCTGTCCAATCTGCATCTGTGTAGGCAATAAGTGATAGATCCTTTCCTTTTGGATACCATAATCCAAACTCTTCTGTTCCTTTGAGATATTTGAAAATCCTCTTCACTGCTAATACATGTGATTCCTTTGGTGCTACTTAAAATCGTGCCACCTGTCCAATTGCATGCATTACATCTCGTCTGGATGTTGTCACATATAGTAGGCTACCAATCATTGAATTGTATTGCCTCTGATATGTAGACTTTGAATCATCATCTTTGCTAAAGTTGCAACTGGTTTGCATGGGAGTGATCATTGGTTTGCAATCTTCCATTCTGAACCTCTTTAGCATTTCTCTGATATAATTGGTTTGAGAAATAAAAATTCCTTGGTTGCTTTGATGTATCTAAAGTCCGAGAAATAAGGATAGTTCTCCAAGTAATGACATTTCAAATTCATTATGCATATCCTTTGAAAATTTCTAGATTAACCTACCATCAACACTACCAAAAATAATATCATCAACATAAACTTCAATTAATAAAATACTATCTTGACTCAACTTGATGTAGATGTTGTTTTATGCACTTCCTTTTCTGAACCTTGCCTGCTGTAGATATTGATCCAGTCTAGAGTACCATGCTCTAGAAGCCTGTTTTAGACCATACAGTGCCTTCTTTAATTTACACACATAATATATGTTCTATGACAACTAAAATCCTTCTGGTTATTCAATGCAAACTTCTTCTTCAAGTTCCCCATTTAGAAAAGCTGATTTTACATCCATATGATACACTTTAATATTTTTCGAGCATGCATAAGCTAAAATAAATGATATTGCTTCCATTCTGGAAACTAGGGAAAATATGTCTTCAAATTCGATTCCTTAAAACTATGCATATCATTTACATACCAATCTAGCTTTGTTCCTTGTAACCTGTCCATCTTCATTCAAATTATTCCTGTAAACCCACTTTGTGTCAATCACATTCTTATCCTTTGGTTTAGAACCAATTCTCAAGTGTCATTTTTCTCTATTTGATCCAATTCTTCATCCATGGCCTTATTCCAAAATTCATCCTTGCTAGCCTCTTCAAAATAGGTTGGTTCAATTGTAGATGTGAGTGCTAGGTGTGTTTGTTATGGTGAACACATTCTTCTTCTAGTATCAACTCTTGCATCTTTGTTTCTAATAATCTGATCTGAAGGATGATTATTTTGTACTGGTCTGTTAGGTGTCTTTGGAGTCACTTGTTGAACTTGCTCTTCTACTTCTGTCAGATCCTCTTCATATTCCCCTTATTTTTCATCTTTTGTTTCTTCTTCGTAAAGTTGTTCCATTGATTCATTTTCTTGTTCCTTCAATTCTTGTCTACCTGTTTCATCAATTGTTACGTTGATGCTTTCCACAACTTTGTTCAATATCAGGTTGTAACACTTGTATTCTTTTCTTATACTTGAGTAACCAACAAGTACTCCTTTTTCCACACGAGAATGAAACTTTCCCATTCCGTCGTCTTCTCTTTTGATGTAGCATTTGCTTCCAAAAACTCTGAAGTGATTCACATTTGCTGGTCTTCCTTTCCATATCTCGTAGGGAGTTTTTTCAATGTTGCTTCTGAGCATTACTTTGTTTTGAATGTGAACTGTTGTATGCACTTCCTGTGTCAAAAAAATATCTGTCAATTTTGAATCCATTAGCATTGTTCGAGTCATTTCCTATACTATCCTGTTCTTTCTTCCAACAACTCCATTCTGTTGAGGTGTCCTAGGAACGTAGAATTGTATTTTTATTCCATGACTGCTGTAGTATTCCATAAATTCCTTTGAAGTGAAATTCCCTCCATTATCAGATATCAAGCATTTGATTTTTGAATCCATTTCATTTTCAACCATTTCCTTGTAGATCTTGAAATTTTCAAAAGCTTCTGACTTATTCTTGAGAAAGAAAACTGCAGTCATTCTTGTATGATAATCAACTAATAACATAAATTATTTCTCACCTTTTAAACCCTTTGTTGTAGTTGGTCCAACTAGATCAATATGCACAATTTCAAATGGTCTTGTCATTGAATATTCCTTTGATTTGAACCTAGTCTTTGTTTGATTTCCTTGTTTACAATGCTTGCATAAAGTGTTGGTTGGTTTCGTGATATGGGACATTTCTCTGACTACTTATCTTTTGCTGACTTTAACAAGGTTATCAAAATGTATGCGACCCATTTTTTTATGCCATAGCCAAATTTCATCTTCCTTTCCTAGAAAACACTTTTCATTTCCAATTTCACTTAACACATATATGTTGCTTGAAGTTCTCACAGTTGTAACACTCAATTTTCTTGAACCTTATTTTCGTATCTCACATTTTTGTGAATCAAAATTAACTTTATGACCTTGGTCACACATTTGACTCACACTTAGAAGATTATCTTTCATATCTTCTATTAGTAGAACATTTTCTGCCTTTGTATTCTTGTTCCCAATTCTGACTGTGCCTTTTCCAACGATTTTGGATGAATCATCATTTCCGAAGGAGACCGATCCATCTCTTTCCTTTATTAATGTAAGAAACCTGTCTCTATCACCTGTCATGTGTTTTGAACAACCATTGTCAACATACCAACCATGTTTCTTCTGCTTATCTTGTAGAGTGAGTGTGCATTCTTCATTGTTGTATTGATTTTGCTTTCTAATCCATGTCCTTTTCAGAGGTTCATGTTTGTGATTGTTGTTGTTCTTTTATGGTTCTTTAGGAGGGATTGTCATTCTGCAATATTTGGCCATGTGTCCAAAGTTGTTACACTTGTATCATTCCACTTCAGTTCTCAATGATTCAAACCTGTTGTAACTTCTTCTCTGTGTTTCACTAGGCCTTCTTGGATAACCCTTTTGTGTATGAATTTCAAAGTTGTTTATGTTCTTGTTGTTAGCTCTACAATTCATAGCTTTATGTCCAAAATTATTACATGCATAACATAAGCCAAAAAAGATAGTTTGATACTTGGGAGTTGAAGATCTTATGAAAGGAGGTGCTCTTATGAATCCTTCTTCTTCCTGAGACCTATATGTTTCTGTTGGTCATTGATTCTGAAATCTGAATCTTCTTAGTGGAGGAGTGTCCTTGTAATTTTCTCTGTAGACCTTCCTATCCCCTTTGATTGTTTCTGCATAGATTTTTGGATATGTTTCTTGTTCTGTTATTTTGGAGCTTGATCCCTTTTCCGTATGATTGTATCCAAGTCCAGACTTGTCATGATTAGGGCTTTGACTATTGATAATGTCATTCAAAACTTTTGAACTGTTTTGCATATTTTTCTTTTGAAGATCCTTTCTTAATGTGACAATCTTTGCTTCCAAATTTTCAATTATCCCTTCTCTTTATTCTAGATGTTATTTGAGTGCTTCTTCAATTCTTTTATCTTTTTCAATTTGAACCTTCAAATTTGTGATCATTTGTTCTAACTATTGAGTGTCTTCTTTCTTGTCTAGTTCTACTTGTAGATTCTTGTTTTCCTCTTTTCTCTTTTGATAACTTCTACGACACTCATCAATTACTATCGGTAGTCAACTTCTGCCTCTTCAATTTCTTCTTCAATTTCTTCATATTCTACTTCAGAGTCTTCTTTATCAGAGTCTTCTACTACCATGAATATAACCCTTTCTGTCTCACTGTCACTGACTTCATCTTCATTTGACGATGAGATGTCTTCTTTGGTGCATAAGATTTTCTTGAAAACTTTCTTTTTGGTTCTTTTGCCTTTATACGTTTGTCTACTTTTTGAGTCACCTTCATCATTTCTCTTTTTCTTACGAGGACATTTTTTAACAAAATGACCAATACCATCACAATTAAAACAAATTAAAGGAATCTTATCTCTATACCTACCGTCGGTTACCTTGTTCAGTCTTCTGACAAAGTTGTCCACTTCTTCATCATATTTCGAGATGTCACTATTGTTTGCTTTCAATTCTCATTTCATATGCTGTGAATATTCCATGTAGTTCACCTATTCTTATTGAGTTTAGAAATGCTCTTTCTTCTAGTGCTGATATCTTAGGGTCAAATCTCATATGAAGAGATCTTAGTACCTTTTGAACAATTACAAATTCTTGAATTTTTGCTCCCAATCCTATGATTTCATTTACGGTTTCACTGACTCGTAAGAAGTAAGTTGCAATATTCTCATCTTCCTTCATCTTTAGTTGTTCAAACTAACCTCTGTAAGTTTGAAGATTTACTGTTTTGACTTTTGAATCTCCTTCATAAATATTTCGAAGTTTGTCCCAAATCTCTTTAGCGGATTTACAATGTGCAACTTTGGTGAATACCGTTTCACCAAGACCATTCAGAAGTGCATTTGTGTCTTTGGAATTATTCTGACCGAGTTTCACTAATTTGTCATTTGTTGGAGGAACTGCTTGTACTGTGTATCCATCTATAATTGATTGCCAAATTTCTAATCCCTATGTTTGTATATATGTCTTCATCCTTATGGTCCAAAAATGCATACTTATGTCCATAAAACTGTCGTATTCCATTTTTATACAAGTTGTTTCTCTCCATGATCTAGCTTTCAGTGGTTAAATTTATTTCTGAAGGAACCAACTCTGATACCAATTGTTGGATTACTGAGAGGGGGGGTGAATCAGTAGTAGAGAAATCTAATCCTTTTTAACCATATAATCCAAGTGTTATATCAATGTAGCATTATCATCCAATAATTGTTGAGTAAATAAGAAATGAACAAATGAACAATCATACACATACACAGTACACCAGTGTTTTACGTGGAAACACAAAGCGAGATAAAACCACGTAATTCTTTTTCTTATATGTCTTGAAGAATTACATTCATTGGAAGAACCAACTTACTTTTTTTTCCTGCTGCAACTAGAAGGAGGCTCCAACCCCCTAGTTTCAGAGGCTACAACCTGAGGGAAGCTCCAACTCCCCAATTCTCTGGCTACAACCAGAAGGAGGCTACAAACCCCTATGATCTTCAACTAAAACCAGAAGGTGGATACAACCACTTGTCCTTGCTTCATCCAACCGGCCTGAAATATAAAT
The DNA here is from genome assembly GCA_009831015.1 of Picea engelmannii. NCBI lineage: Eukaryota > Viridiplantae > Streptophyta > Pinopsida > Pinales > Pinaceae > Picea > Picea engelmannii. Next base: position 164,468 of record ML784967.1, on the reverse strand, counting down.
GCCAAATGTAGACAACTTGTCACTATCACTGTATCAATCACTGCCACTATCAATCTGTCATTGTCAACCTTCACCAATCAACCTGCACCAAAGAACTTGTACCAATAACCTGAACCAACATGTACCATGCATCAACCATGCATCAACTGCACATGAACTATGACTCATCAAGATGTACCAACATCATCAACTATACACCTCATGTGTGTTCCAACTCATCAACTACTTGTCTCAACCATGTACCCAACATGTACCTCAACCATATACCAAAGACATACACCAATATAACCATAAAAAAATCACCACTCTATCCATAAACCAAATACCATAAAACCTTGCATCAAACCATGTGCCACAAACTCACTATTTTGTAGCCTCAATCTAAACCAACAACTTCAGCAACACATCACAACTAAAAGACCATTACCCATATGCCAAATACCAACAACAAAATACCAACTGTATCCCTCAACAAATCTGATATATGCAACAATATTGAACATCCAATACCATATAAAAAGATAAACCCTAGCTCACAAAACATACCTCAAACAAGATGTGCCATATGTCTCATAAATAGACCCCAACCATGTTGCTTTCGCGATTTTTCTGCCGCGATTTTTCTCCCTCAATTTTTCTGCCGCAATTTTTCTGCCACGATTTTTCTGCCACGATTTTTCTATCACGATTTTTCTATCGTACCTTTTCTGTCGTGATTTTTATTCCGCATTTTTTTTGCCACGATTTTTCTGCTGCACTTTTTCTACCGCACTTTTCCTACCACACTATTCCTGCCGCACTTTTTCTTCCGCACTTTTCCTGCCGCACTTTTTCTGCCACACTTTTCCTACCACACTTTTCTGCTGCAATTTTTCTCTATCAATAATACTTGCCCAAATAACCTTTCACAAAATAGCATTCAATGATATTCAAGTGTGATTGAAATGAGAGAGCCTTGCCTCTTATTTATGCTTTCATGTAGCTTCTTCAAGGGGTTAACTTTTAACCATCTTAACCCACTTTCCTTATTTAGGATTAACCAACTTCTAACCACTTGTCCACTTAGTAATTTCTCCATTAAATTTATTATTTAAATAATTTCTTTTGTATACACTTTGACTTATAGTACACTCATACTTCACTTTATTATTTACCTTCTAAAATCTCTCAAACCACTTTCCTTATTTTAGGGATTTCTCGATTAACTTTATTATTTAAATAATTTATTTTGGCATCCTTTTTGACTTATAGTACACTCATCACTTTGACTAATTTGACCTTTTAAGGCTTCTAGATGACTCATGAGGGTTCTCCAACTTCACATGGCCATATATCTCTAATCGTGAGGAGTTATGTAACGTTCCACATACCACCGGAAATGGCATGACATGTACTATCCATATAGAATAGTCTTACCTGCAAATATATCAAAACTCATACCATTATCCATGAAACAAACTTGGGTCCATTACTCAAACCTTTGTGCTACCTGAATTCGCTACCAGACTTTCTTCAAGGGTTGACATCAATGAAAACCAACCCAATTAATCAACATATAATACAAGACAAGCATCAAGCCAAGTTCCAAGCCAACTGAGTAGCTTATCAACAATCATTTTGCACAAATGTTCAAGCGTCAAAAACAAAAAAAAGGAGATACTGGCCTCCAAGGCCCATAAACGAAAATGTTGGGTAGATGCCAATCGTTGTGCATTCCAATTTTTTGAATATTTAAAGAACCCACTTTACTTTCTTTTTTCATGGCGGCGTGATCACTGGACTTTGGGAGAATCAAACCTTCTTGGCCATGCAATTAGTCAATTGCATGAGAGCTTGCTAGATGACCGATGGAGTAACTTGGTCAAATGCAATCATCTAGGACAAGCTTTCAAAACCATCAACATTGACAACACCCATGAAAGGAGCCAAAGGAAGCCATCGAATGGTTAACATGTTCCACGTGACGGGTATAAATGTTCGCCGAGGGAGACCCACACAGAGGTTGACTGGTACAAGAACCATAAGGGCGTATTCATCCCTATCTCAGGTCCTCTATCCCTTGCATAATTTCACTGGTTTTCAATGGGTTAAAACAAGATTCAACTCTGCCCCAACAAGAGTGTTTTTCCTTTAGCAGAAAACCTTGTTGGCTGTCCATTCTCAGAATTGAACTGGTAATTAAGACAAGGATGACCACTAAAAGAAGACATAAGCTCTTTTAAGTGATACCTTCAGAGACAAGAGTTGCTAAGGGCACAAATGTCAATTGCAACTAAATAACAAGTAGTATTTGGAAAGGGGCCCTGATACGACGCATGAATTTGAAAAGATTGGTATAACGATGTGCCTCATTCATTTGTTCTAAGAACGAAGATGATACTGGGTTAAGGTTGAAATCAAGAGAAAACTTATGAGGTTAAGGCACTCTAGTGACAGGAAGCCTGTCACTTCTGTAGCTTAAGATAAAACTTTTAGCCGAGCAAGGCCAAGGCCTGGTTGTCAAAGGATGTAGTGAGTTTTCCATACGAACTATCAATAAAGTATTAGTTTACACACTCCTTGATCCCTCAAGAAAATGGTGGAATTGTTAGGTGTAGAAGGTGAACTAGAATCCTAGTTACCATAGAATAGGTGTAGGGCACTATCTAGTTAAAAAATTAAACATTTAGAAACAAGTAATCTAACAAATTTGAAGCAAACCACCTTTTTTGGATTTACCAAATGTTGTGCAGGAGTATTGTATCATAATAATCAAATAAATATTCATATACATGTAATTAGACCCAATAAACAAAGGAATTTACACACGTGTACTGTCAATGAAGGAGAAAAACTTGAGTCGATGTCCCATGCGTGTGATCTAACTCCCACATGCTGACTATTGAGACCTCACCGGTAACTCCCAACCAATGCTAGGGGTACTATTCTCCCCCCTGAGCCCCCAAACCGCAAATGGGCCACACACACAATACCAGAGAATGCTAGCACCCAGCTTTCCTCGCAAGGTTGAGCTACCACTCGTTATCTGAGCTGGGTATCCCAACTCCTATAAGAGAAATTTAGTCAAGATAAAATTCTGACAACGCAACCTTACGCAAACCAGACGTGATTCATACTCCTTCCCTACCATCCTTTTTATAGAGTTTTCTTAGTGATTAGTTTCCCAAACCCTCATTAGATTCTATTTATTAAATTTAATTAGGATAAACCTTCCCCATACACATGTCACCCGATCCCTTAGTTGCACTAGAAAATCAATTTATTAATTAGTTAAAATTTCCTATTTCCCTCACCCACCTAAAAGCATTCCTGAAAATGCTCCTCGGTGTCCCTTTATTCCCTTACAATTCTTAAATTACTCACGCCTTACTTAAAGACTATTTGATTTCATAAATAGAAAGTTCCAAAGGCTAGATTCCTTACTAAGTTAGACATTCCCCTCTTTCTTTAAGTTTCCACTTTTCTTTAAGTTTCCCTTTTTCTTTAAGTTTACCCTTTTCTTTAAGTTTCCCTTTTTCTTTAAGTTTCCCCCCTTTTTAACTAAGTTCAGAATTAACAAGTTTAGACAAAAACAACCATTTACCCCTTTAATAATTAAAAATTCATTACAATTTTTACTTTAATTATTAATGCTTGAATATTCTTTACCCCCTTTTGGTTACATGTCCATTTAGCTTTTTTTTGTTCACATAATATACTTATACCTAGGTTTTAAATTCACTAGGCTTGGCAACAATTCTTAAGGGAAAAAAAATTGTTATTAACTTCACTCATACCATCATTCATTTTAAGGTCGACCAGGTGCTAAGGAGGCATACTTTTCTAGGTACTAGGTTTATTAACTTACCATAGTTAAAATCATGGCGTTCCCTTCAAGATGCACTACATGCTCCAAGGGTGCCACTCGCCTACATTCTGGTTTTATTTACGCGATGTTCCCTTCAATATGCACTACGTGCTCCAAGTGTGCCACTCGCCTTTTGACTGAATTTGGTATACGTCAAACCCATGGAGTCAATACTCCATCAGGTGACCTTGTGGGAGACTAAGGGCCTCTAAGGAATAAGAAACCTGCTTTATTGTGTGCCCTTTATAATCATCCTGAGCGATTATCACAGTCTGCCCTCATGACATCGTGGATCTCTTGAACTAGGTAATCATTAACCTACAGTTCGAGCCATGAAGAGAGTGCTAGTAGGATGTGGCATGGTTGCTGCCACACCTCTCCCTCAATGTTTCTAGTTGTTGTGCGTGACCCCTTTATTCAAAATGTGAGTATGGTCGGAAAGATATCGTCATCATGAATCCATCAACGAAACATGTCATCGATGACAACATCATAATATCTATTCATATGTCACATCTATAATATCATAAACATTCAACCATAATAGTCCACCCCTTAACTCGATCCAGAGTCCAAGGAGGTCACTTGATGCCATCGGCATCCTATAACATCCAGAGTCTTGCACACTCAGGAAAACCAATCAATAGCACATGTCGATATAAATATAACAAGACAACACATCATCAGATCCTCAAGATCTCATAATTATAATCAAACAATCAATATATAAAGAATTGGATCACTTGCACGCAAGTGTCCTCAAAGAATATATCCAATCAGGTGTGCACAAGAGCAGGATGTTACATACACCCCTCTTGTTTTAAAGTTCATCCCGAAGTTTAACAGTATATAAGTGCTGAAATAAATATCTCATAATGTCTATATTTATAGCTATCAAACAAAAATGGAAACTGTTGACGCATATCATATGCATTCTCCTATGTCTCCAAGTGCGGACTATAGTTGTCCCACTGGACCTTGACCTGATATACCATACGACGTCGAATGCGATGGTCCAGAATGTGCATTGGATCCACCGTGAGCACACCCTCGTCTGGTATCTGCAAGGAACTCATGTCAATAACATGTGTAGGATCTCTAACATAATGTCTCAAAATAGATATGTGAAAAACATCGTGCATATGCCTCAAAGAATCAAGCAAGGCTAGTCGATAGGCGACGGGCCCCTTATTTTCCACAATCTTGAAGGGTACCACAAACCTAGGAGAAAGTTTAACACCCCTTCCAAACTTGATCAAAATCTTATGCGATTTCACTTGCAAGAAGACTCGATTGCCAACTTCATAACTATGGTCGACATGATGCACATCGACATAACTGTTTTGTTGATCCTGTGATTTATTTATCCTTTGTATTATGGTTTTCATTTGGTCTTACATTTCTTGGATTTATTCTGGCCCCACCAGGACCCAATCCTCAAGCCGATCCCAACTCAAAGGCGTCCAACATGGTTTCCCGTAAAGAAACTTGAATGATGCCATCTTAATGGTGATTTGATAACTGTTGTTGTATGTAAACTCTACCAATGGCACAAACTCTTCCCAACGCTTTTGTTGTTCTATCATGTACATACACAACATATCCTCCAAGATTTGGTTTGTTCTTCCGGTCTTCCCCTCTATCTCTAGGTGATATGCGATACTAAAGTTAAGTTGGGTTCCCAAGGCCTCTTGGAAACTAGTGAAAAATCGTCTTGTAAACACCGATCCTAGATCGGATATAATCCTCTTAGGCATGCCATGTAACCTCACTATCTTGTTGATAAAAAATCTAGCTATGTCAGGTGCCTGATATGTCGTATGCACATGAATAAAATGATCACTCTTTTTCAGAGTGTCGACTACTGTGAACACCGAGTCGTGTCTCCTTACCATCAGTGGCAATCCAACAATGAAATCCATCGAAAGACCTCCCATTTCGATTCCGGAATAGTGTGTGGTTCTAGTAATCTAGTCGGATGTCTATGTTCAACCTTCACCTGCTAACATTCTAGACATCTTGCCACGTAGCTGACTATGTCTGCCTTCATTCCTTTCCAGAAGAATAAGGGTTTAAGGTCTACCCTCATCTTCGTGACTCCTGAATGAGCCATGTACACTGCTCTCTGATCCTTGTTTAGGATCAAACTCCTCAACTCGTCGTTGGGCGACACGTAAATCTGATTATTAAATCTCATTAATTCGTCGTTGTCCATAGTAAATCCCTCAAATTTTGGTACCATCATTGTGTTTTGTCTGATAAAATCCCTGACCTCTTTGTACCAGTCATCGTCGCTCTATAAAGTTAGAATCATTTCATGAAGATTCATATGAAGAGGCATCACCAAAAATATGCATGATCTCTGACTCAATGCATCAACCACTCTGTTCAGTGTTCCTTTTTTGTAAGTAATATCGAAATCATACTTGCTAAGCAATTCTGACCAACATCGTTGTCACACATTCAAGTCTCTATGCGTAATGATGTGATGTGTTATCCCCGATATCTAGGGATAACTAGGAGATCATGTCTCGAGGCCCACAGGTCCTAGACATGAAGTGCCGAGAGCAGGATTGACCTGAGCATGGCCCTGGAGGGCCCATCTTTCTTCTTCTTCGCTAGATTTGTCCTGTCAGCAACAATAGCTTCCATCACCATTGACTTGGACTTGCATCAGAAAGGAATCTTGCTCCATGAGGTAATTGGTCCAAGGTATCATGGTATGTGTCATGTTTGATCATTATAACCTTCTTATATATGCATTAGGTTCCTTTCATTTCTGATAACTTCTTGGATCTTACACTAATCCACTTGACCATTGTTGGGGTGATTAATGGGGTGACTTCGCAAGCTTGTATTCATGGGTTTTGGTTAGCCACCAAGGGGGATTTGCAGAGCCATCGTCCGCTCCCACCATTCTATCATTTTACATCTTATCTCCCATTCATCCACCCCATTTCCCTAGTCCGGCCATTAGGATGACCTTTTGAGGGTTACACTTTGTCTTGTGGGAAGAAGGGGCTAAAGGCCCAGGGGGTAAAAGCAGCTGGTAAAAGATAAAATCCATAAGAAATGAAACCTAGAGATGCTTCACCCAGGGGATCCCCGAGAAGGCAATAAAAGGCCTCTCGATAAGAGACTAAAGGGACCCTAAGAAAAATAATAAAAACAAGACCTAACCAAGAGGATGGGAGGTCTCATCACAAGCCGGCCCATTATGTTCATAGGTATCCAATAGTATGACATTTCCATTATCTGGTCACCATGCTAGGGCAATGACCTTTGGTTGCATGGCCAAGGGAAAGGGGGTCTCATCACGAGCTAGACTTATCATCTCTGCAAAGATACCAGTGGGTAACACTGTCAGCTCTGGTCACCACGCCAAGATAGTGTCCTCTGGTCAGACATTGAAGTAAAAGAAAAATAAAGGAAATAAAGAGCTTGGAAAAAATGCATCCATGATGGGTACAGCTCGCCTCCTACAAAGGAACCCACAGACAACACCTGCCCTTGGTCTTACTGTGACTGGACATCCCTAGACCATATCACCTCGTAAAACATGGCTTGAATGATCTTATGAGGAAACTTTCCATCTCTTGTGGGTATTAGCCCAATAGGTTATTCTGTTGGTCTTCTTCAGCTTTGTATCTGTGTAATGTCTTTGAGCTCTTAGATGATATGCTAGGGATTTCATGCATGTATTTGATAAATTTAATGATGAAATATGACTAACATTGCTATGATCCCATGGAATGATGAGCCCATGGAGGGTGTTGTTCCTGAGTATGTACTTAAGGCTTAGAAGTATAGTGTCAAGGCATCCGAAAGTGGTTAAAAGATAGAGAAGGGAGAAACGTCAACCTTCAGAGAAGGAAACTAAGGGAGATTTATTCATTGGCGTTGTCTGGCTTCTAACTGCTCTTGGATAGTTATATCTCGTTCAATGACTGCCCATGATTGTTCAAGTTCGGCCCGGTTAGTTTCCATTTTAAGGATGGTGTTGAATAGGTTTAAAGCGATGTGTGTTTGGTTCAATAGTCTGGGTTCAACGTTAGGTTGAGTTGGTATAGGAACTGTCATGGGGGAACAGTAAAGATATAAAAGACTTTTAGGAAAGATTAAGTGTTGTCTTAGTTTGATCTTATAAAAGAGAACTTACAGTTGCAGAAATAAAATATAGATGCAAATCTAAGGCTCGTTCCCGTAACTGTATCATATTTTTATAAAAGGGGTGAGATGAGAGAAAAACATTGAGCCATTTACAAAGTAAAGTTCCAACCAGTGGAAAACTCACGACATAAACGGGAGAAGAAAATATGTAAGAAAATAACCAATGTGACAAAGAATATATGTAGAATTCCGAAACTGCAGATTGGTCTTACACAACTGATAGCTGGTGCAGAGGAAAGGTAATAAACAATTACATAAAACCCAAATTCATCCATTATAGTAGTGGTCGTACTAAATTACAACGAATCACATCAATTATGAATATGAATTGAAATGTAAAAACGAGATACAAGGAAGCAAACTTGTGATACAGAAGTGACGGAATTGAGAATCTCCAGATCTGCTTGTATTAACTCTCAATGTAAAAACTCTATTACAAATAACTCAAAAAGGGTCCAACCCTGTTTATTTCTCTCTGGGGTATATTTATACAATTTTTGTAAAGCAGGTAGAATCTCAATAGTCGCAAAAAATTTCAGTTATGACAGAGAAGAGAGCAATCGCTCCATCTCCCCTATTCTTTCTTCACTTAGTGCCAGGTGCTCGTCTTCGTGCGGACTCGGTGCAGGCAATACATCTATCCACAAGCTGAGATACGAGCCGTGAAGGCTCCGCTTGACAACTGGCCTTGGCGAAGTAACATTCTCGGGCTAACTGTTGCAGCTTGTCTCCCATTTGTGCATCGATGATGTCAAGGGAACTTAGTTGCGCACTGGACTGGATCAAGTGCTTATCAACTCGGGCCATGTCCACCATATCTATCTGAGAGATATCGGTCAAATCTCTCTCATTCTTCTCTTTCAGATCAAGCGAGATCTGTTCCACATTCATTTGCATCAATGTTTCTGTGTCGTCTCCACTGTCCATACCCAACAACTCACCATCTATAGAATTGAAGGCTTCTTATAATGAATTGGTTACCTTTTGGGATTGTTCCTTTCTCAGGGCAATTTTGTGCTCCCAATCCTTCAACAGAATATTACCTCTGGTTTGTTCTGGGATGGTGAGTCCAGGAGCACCTGCCGAAGTTCTATTATTCATGGCTATCACTACCTCCTGGAAGGCGACCCGAGCCGCTTCAACATCCCTCTCTCTGACAGTCAGGTTCTCGGAAACCTAATTCATCAACAAACAATTCTCTTGGATCGCTCCCACTTTAGTGAGCAAATTCTGTTGTGTAGAAGAGATTCTGTTCCGAATATCAACCTCTTGGGATTTAAACCCCTCGATGCTGATCATCCTGCTCTCGACAATCTCTACCTGAGCCTGTAGCTCTGCAATCGTAGTCCTCTGTTGGCCCGCCTGTATCCGACCGTCTCGGATCACTAGATGTGATTGCTCGAGCTTGGTTTTAAGCACCTCTATCTCATTTTTATCAGCCAGTCGAGCCAGTTCTATCTCTGCGCTCACCTGGCCTTGAGCATTTTTCGTGGCCGAGGCCAATCTAGCCTTGAGAGTCCTGATCAGGCGATTTTTCCTATTGAGTTGATTCTTTAAAAGCCCAACCGAAACTTGATTCGCCGATGCATACACTCCTAGCGTCCCTGTGATCTCGGTGGCAAATTGCTCATTATTTTTATTCTTTCCATCGATCATGACTTTGTATTTCTTTGCGGTCGACTCTCCCTCCTGGTAGAACTCCCTCTTTACTACCGCTTTTCTCTTTTTATCAAAGAAAAAATCATTCAGAGGAAGTTCCTCTGCTCTTATGGGCCTCAGTTCCTCATTGAAAATCCATCCTTCTTCTATATTTCCTTGCGTCGACTACAAGGGGGTGACAGAAGTAATGGGTTCCCCGATTTGTTTCGCTGCTTTTCCTGGGGTGTCGACCGGGTCCTGCTTCTTCGAAGGTTCAGGGGTCTTTGTCTCAGTTTCCAGATTCTGTTTCTTTGGTGGGTCCGGAGTCTATGCCTCTGCTTTGGGCTTCTTTGTTTGTTTCCCCTCATCCTGGCATTTTCCTGAGTCAGGAGCTGCATCTTTAGGGCCTTCGATATCCTTCGGATCCGTCTCGGAAATGCCCAGACTCCCTCCTCGCAACACAGCAGGAAGACAACTTCGTCTGTGTTCCTGAAATTTCAATACAGAGGCTATGTCTTCGGGTGCTAAGGATCGGATCTGAGATAGCACTTCCTCATAATATCTTGCCCCTCGGAAAAAGTCATCCGGGGGTGAAACCTCATGTTCAAACCTCTTTAGCCCACAATTGGCTACATGGTTGCTCACAACTCTCTGAGGATCATGTTTTTTATACTTGATGGAGACCAAATTCAGGTCTTCCAGGGTTGCAGCCTCGACTTTGGCATGCCCGAAATCCAATAAAGAATAAGAACTTAGCCTAATGGGAAAAGACGGCCACACCTTCTTTGAATATCCTTTGAGTTCTTTACTCACCCCGCCAATCACTGTTTTTCGGGCGACCTCGCGACAAGCTAGCTTGTTGGGGATGAACAATGGTAGTGCAAGCGGGGGAACAGTAGCCCCGAACACTTTGAAGTAGGAGAACTCTACCTCCACGTACCAGTTCTCTATGCCACTTAGATTTGCTGCAATGCTGTCCGAGATATGAGGTGGTGGGCGACCAAAAATGGCGATATGCAGGGGCACCATCACTAAGTTGAAAATTTAGTATATGAAACTGTCAACATTATTTTCCCACAGTTTGTCGTGATATACATGCACAAGTTTGTCTACGGCTGGAGTCCAGGCCCAGCTCATCAATGGGAATGGGGCCATGGAACATATTGTGTCCATAATATATGCGGACATGAAGAATGAGGACGACCTCCCGCCTGCCTTCTGCTCTCAATACTCTATGACCCGGTTGGCCAAACTGTCCGAGAGTATCTTTGCCCAATTAAACAAGAACCTTCTGCAACCCAAAACATCAGAGGCACCCAGGTAATGAAGAAATGTGATGTGTCCTCTCTACCAAATAATCGACACGTCATCATGGCCACATACTTATACTGTAGCTCTAGCGAAGCGATTGAATAAACACCCTGGTCATTTGCTCTGAATTTCGCGGAGCGCAAAACCCAATCCTTTATCAAACCAGGCATGGTTTTATCATATTGTGTGCACTCCTTCTCTTTGAATTCCTCCAGGAATTCAACACCATACGTGTATTTAGATGTTGTCGGGAGATTATACATGGTTTGGATATGCTTCGGCCTAAAAGTCCCAACCGTGACCCACTGGTTGTTCATGATAGTTCTTGTGGGTAGGTCTATGTGATCCAATGCCCATCGGATCATGTCATAATATGGGAGCAACCGTGGTCTGGCTGCTACCATGTGCATTCCAGATTGGACCACTATCTTGTATTTAGTGTTCAGATCATCCTTTTCATTGTCGTCTGAGTCTGAATAATTCACCAACTCTGATTGCAGAATGTCTGAAACAAACGACCAGCTAGGGACTGAGTCGACACTCCGGGGTGAAGTGTCGGAGACATTATCTGAGCCTTGTCCTGCAACCTCGACATTCGCCTTTGCTGCTTTCCGTGGAGCCATAGCTGAAGCTTGCATTTTCTCCCTTCTGCGATAGAATTGCATATACATGCAGAAATTAGTTCACTCAGAAATGACGAGCTTTGCGTGCTTATGAAAGTGTGTTCATTATAATAAAATGAAACTCTTGTATATATTTGAAAATTCGGTACTTTTCGAAATAAGCCTGTCAAATCGTAATTAGAAACAAATTTATTGCGTAAAATTTGATCTTATATGCGTGGATTTACCCTACTTCTCCATTAATGTCATCAATTTCTGGCGGTTTGACAGTCAGTTGAAGTGTGGAGAGCGAATGGCTTCTTCGGGAAACGTGCAAGCCTCGAGGCACGAGACATATCTTGCTTTATCTTAATTTATCAAATATTACCAACGTTAATCAATTTCTCGTTGTTCGCTACATCATGGAATTTCTTTTGACATTTTGAATCTCCAACTTGCGAGATTGCGAGGGTCGATTTTGGCTTAATTAACGGTAACCGCGATTTTGGGCGTAATTAATTTTATCATCATTTTATTCTCCATATCGCAACTCAGAACTTCGAAGACAATTTTCTAGGAAATTAGTACGCCGAGTCGCGAAATCGCGAGATGGAGATAATTAAAACTCAATTAAGGGGAAGAAAAACTTGGATTAGGTGATTAATTAATCATGTTCTAATTACATCGCGACTTTGTGAGTCGGGGTTTTAAATGTCGTAACTTTCGAAAAGATAGTGCCAAGTGGCAAAACATCGAGAATAGATTTTAACCATGGTTAGCCTTTTTGCCTTTAATCCTTGACCAGGGTTAACCCTAAAGGGCCTCGTGTTCTTGGCTCTCGGGGCTGTAAAATAAAAATTTGGGTTTGGCGAACGTCGAGGCGCGAAACCCCGACGACACCTAATCATGAGTCAAAGGATTTAACCCAGGTTACTGTCTTGAGTGAAAAATTAAAACGACTTCGCCCTTTCACGACTCGGGACGTGTGAACTCATGGATTATAATATCCGACTTGCGAGATCCCAAAGTAAAACAAAAGGGAGCAAACATTCTTATGAAAGTGGACTTGTTTAGAGAGTAGAAAAGTATCGTTACCTACGTGACAAGGTTTCATAGGTCTCATCATCTCGGCAGGGACAAGAAAATCAACTTTAGACCTCAAGTGTCAAATTGAAGATTTGTGACAGGCCAAAAAACAAAGGCGGCTCCAACAGAGGGCATAGTCTTTGATGTGCAGGACCATACCCGGCGGACAGGTACCAGTGGATCGGTACACATGGGGATATGATTAGTTCGGACCTCCATGGAAATGAAGAGCCCGTCAAATGGTTGTTGGGATGGCAAAGGCAGGACAACGTTGTGATGAGCCATTGCACGAGAAAGAAGAAGGATGTCCTTACCAAGGATACTTTGGCAGAGCCCGGCCTAGGGGAAATCACCCACTGTAGATGGGACGATTGCTTTTGATGGACAGGTCATTACCTGAGGCAGCTGGATGTTTTCTGGAGTGTGTGGCAGCGTGCTGGGGTCATTTGGCACATGTGGCAGCTTGGAGAAGCCCTATAAGAGCCAACTTTTTGCTTCCTGGATGCTGATCTTGCCCAAAAAGGGCCAACGTCTCCCTCAGAGGGGCCTGATGTCTCCCTTTGAGCTCATATTGTGACATTTTTAACATTTATGTGAAAAACAGTGTAATATTGTTAGTCAGCCTTGTCGGTTGTTTTAATGACCTATTTTTCTAATTAAAGGTCATTTGTATGATATAAAGAGAGGATGTTGCCTCTCATTTTTACATAACACAACTCACTCTCTTGTGAGAGAATCATTTTTAGCCTTTTGTCTTGGGCTTTTGCTCTTGGAAGTGAGGCGCTACTCTTGTGGAGGATCATTCTTGGCATTTTTATGGTGTTTTCTATCATTGGAAGGTTTACAACTAGGGTTTGATAAGCTCTTCATTGATTTTTAAGTGTATTTCTCATGCAAAAATTCTTAAATGAATGGTTGTAGGTTAAATCTCTTGCATTTATTGTTACATTGTTATTATTTTGCTTAATCATTGAAACCTTAGGTAGAAAGCACACAAGTAGGTCCTTGCTATATGTCCCCATGGTAGAAAACTTGTTTTAGCCATTGATTAAGGAGGATTTAGCCTAGACGTTGCTACACTAGTCCCCCTTTTTCTGAGTTAGCATTTAAACATAAATTGAAGAAAGAAGATGTCCTAGGCCTAGTTAAATCTACACCTAGGGTTTTGACTTTTAGGGTTTGAAGGGCCTTGATCTTGCAACACTTTTCACCCTTAGATTTATGTTTTGAAGCTAGCCGTTTTGCCAAGGATTTTTAAGGAAAGAGGGAGGAGCATGAGGCCTTGCTTAAGCAACACTGGAATGAGCCTCCTCCCCTTAGGGTTTTGACTCTAGGGCCCTGCCATTGCAGCACCATAGAGCCTAACTCTCTTGCCTTTAGATTTAGATCCTCCCGAGATGTTGCCCTTGTTTCTGAATCCATAATACCCTAAGGCACTAGTCTATTTCTCCAACGTTGAGCTTGTGGTGCCAAAAAAACTCTTTCAAAACTCTTAAATTTGAAACCCTAACTAACCCTAACGTCTATTAAACCTAGATTAATGATGACGTCATGCCTTCTTTGAGCCTTTGGTTGATAGAAAACATATCGGCCTAGTCATCTGATGATAGACATTGGTGTATAGAGAAATTTCATTGGCCTATTTGCAAAAACGTTGACCTCTTTGTCTACCAAACTAACCCTAAAGAAAAGACGACGTCACCTCTAATAAGCCTGATGCAACACTCTTGTCTTATATGAGAATTTAATGATATTTGATGTATGGTGTTAATTCAAAGATTGATTATATACATTGAATGTTATATCATTTCCAGTGTTTATTGAGAAGTAACATTATAAGCCATAGTCAATTTTTGCAATCATTGACTTCGTTAATAATTACTATTGTTTATGCTCATGTATGTTAAATGTTGATAGTCATAAATCTATGAAGTAATAACCACTATTTGCATGCATTAGTTTTATTGTTGCCTTCTCTCGCAAACATGTGCCTATTCTGTGGAATACCTTCATTTTGACTATCTTCTTGGCAGTAATCTGTGAAAGGGAAAACTTGCCTTGATCCTTTGACCCCTTGCCTTTCAAAACCCCAGATTGCCAGGGATGCCTCCCTTGGGTTTATCCACCCTAAATAGAAAGAGCCCCCCATCGAGGTGATAGTGGGTGGGGAAGCTCTTGTTACGCTAGTTTGACCCTTACCTTTCAGCTGCTTGGTCTAAACTACAAACTAAGCGATAACATTTTGGCGCCATTGTCGGGGAACACTGAGTCAATATTCCTCAACGACAAATCCTTTGGTAAGCCTTGCCACAAAAACCTTTTCTTACAAAGCTTACCTGGCGACTCCACTAGACCTTATTCCCCCTATTCTTTGGTAGTTTCAGGAAAACTATCTGGCGACTACACTAATTTTTCTGTGATATTTTCAAGTTACGGGATCATGGAACACTGGGAACAAATGTATCCAAGTATTGATTTCAGAAGTTTTCAAGGATACCGAAATTACTTTGATACAAAATGGATAAACAACTCACCAATGTTTTTGGGCCTCCCAGCTCCTCATATAGTAAATGTTTTGGAGTATTTGAGCGAGATAAAGTTGGGAGGAGAGGATGCTCTTATAAAATTGTTTTTGCTCACCCTGCCATCCTACTTACAAAAACGTTTTAAGAGTTTTTGCAAGGACAGGGGTATATCATCTTTCATACACCTCATCAGTAAGTTTATAGATCTTACTAAGCCAGATTGCCAAACGTATGAAGATGTCCTTCAAAACCTCATGGTAACCTTACACCACAAAGGATTCACCACTGAGATTGTAGAAGATCTCAGAAGAGCTTATCATGATCAATACCAAGAATCCTATGATATAAGATGTGATCACTCCAGAAAACTGTACTAGGATGTAAGTCGGAGATGCCTGGTAACTAACTCTTTTTGAGAAATATTTTCTTAATAATTGATGTGGTTTTTGGATCAAGATGAATATCTAAGGGCTGGACTGTGTGTTTAAGACTATCTAGAGATATCAAATATCACAAGGCCTTCTAGGAATGCAATCAGACAAGGTTTGATTAAATGGAAGAGAAGATAGCTCATGAACCAGATTATACTCATATAAAACAAGCACAATGGGTTTAAGAACTAAGGAAATAACTTATGATTCTTTACTTAATCAATCAGCTAGTGAGATGACAGTAACATGTAAATTGAATAAGCTCCAATAAAGAAATCATTCACTCATAAGATATCAGAGAACAGAAAAGAAAAGTCTGACAACACAACTAAAGGAAGCTTGAAATGTTTCATATATTAAGAATAAGTCTCTTGATTATAGTAGCAGCATGTAGAACCCAAAATTGACTCCTTGTTTCATATCAAAAATAGGCATTTATAGCCTCTTACAAATAGTTTTACAGATCCTAAAAACATGGATCTGTATTTAATAAAAACAATTCAATTCTATCTAAACAACTTGAAAATAAAGTCTTAACAACTAAACTTAGAACTCAAACTGTCTTCAATATCCAAAATTCTCCATCTGCATCCTTGAACTCCTGGTAACTGCAATGTGGTGAAGAATAGCAGGACACCTGTCTTGACAGTTGGATCTCCCAACGTTCATGGTCGATTTTTGGGGAAATGGTTTTGCATGTGGTTGCAAAAATTCTCTCGAACTTCTAATGCTGAACCCTTTGCATGCGATCTGATAGCCCATTGATACCCTGGAGCTCCTTCAAAACTTGTTTGGAATGAACTGTCCTATCCTTGGCTTCAAAAATTACTTTTCCAGCTTTCAACAATGCACTCATTTAATTTTTCGCGGGTTAGCTGTTGAAAGCCATCACTTTCCACAGCTAACGAGTCATAAAATATAGCTTTGCGTTGGTGAAAGCCCCTATTGTGCTCAAAATGAGTTTTCACCTCCAAAATTTCGATTTCATCAAAATTTAGTGTGTTTCTGATTTCTCACCTTGCATATTAACGACGACTTGAGCAAGAACCTTCAAATCTGGATGAGATTTTTTCCTATGTTTTTGTTTTAACCTTCTTATCTGCCTTTTAAGGTGTTTGGCAAGCCACCACAGGCTATTGTAATCTTTGGTGAGTTTTTTCTTTCTTTTCTTCTCTTTAACACTTTCCCTAGCCAATCTCTCAAATGCAGTATTGGTTTTTTCGAAGTTCTCAGACAACTTCTTATACCTTTCTTTAATTACCCTTTCCAAAACCTCTTGTTGGGAAATTACCTCCTTGAGATGTTTGATCTTCTGAGACTTATTTGATTTGGAGATTTTTGATGTTTCTCCCTCTTTTGTATGAGTGAAGGTCTCATAGTTTTGTGCACACTCAGTTGTCTGCTCAGGATTCTCAGTGACAGGGCATTGATCTTGCTGCTCTGATTCTGAATCTGAATAGGGAAAGTTTAGTATATTCTTCCCTGTACTCTGATCTGTAGGACACTCTGTGGTTTGCTCTGTGGTATACTCAAAGTTTAACCTTTTCTTCGACCTGCGGGGCTTCACTCCAGAAATTCTGTCTTCTGGAGGTCCTGGCAGGGTCCTTCTTTTTCTTGAACTACTTTGAGGAGAAGACTGTTTCTTTGAAGATTTCCCTGGTTCATTTGCCAGCTGGGTCTGTGTTTCAAAACCTTCCTAGAATAAAAAATAATCCCATCTCCTTCCCTGCTGTTTCAATTCCTCCAGGATGATTAATTTTATGAGGCCGAAGTGGCATAGAGTACTTTTTATGCTCAAGGGTTGAGCCCTAATCTTCTTGCAAACCGTAGTCAAACTTTTATGTAGGAAAAAAGGTAAATTAAGAGGAGTCTTGCCTGTGAAATGGTCCAGGAGTTTGAAATGATACATCATAAGTTTATCATACCTGCCTTCCGAGGTAATGTACCGTTGGATGCCTTATAACAACTCCTTCCATTCTTCTTCTAGATAGGAAACCAACATACCTTTTTTCCATGCCTTGTGCTTGTACCCCTCTTTCAAATAAGCTCTGAAATCCAAGTTTTTGGGAGCAGTGGGTTTAAACCATCTCTGACCGGTTCTTGGTAGGCTTGTTGCTATAACAATGGCAGCTTCATCTACCACAATTTCCATGGACCCAACATGAGCTTTGTTCCCATCGAAAATCTTGGCAAAAGCTTCTGTCGTAGACTGGTGGCAACCAATTTTCAATCTTTCAACGAACCCAATACATCCTGCGTTTGAAAAATGTCTCTGGACTTCGGGGTGTGTCTGTAAAAAGGATAGGCTATCCAACTCTCTCTTGAGGAGAGCACCACTGCATTTTCTCATTCTGTAGCTCGAAGATCTCGACAATTTGTAACCCCTGCAACTGCTGGTCGAGCAGAGGTTATGGGCTATTGAAAGCACTTCAGGAGTCGACTCTATTTTAAAACACTTGAAACTTTGACAGACCTCCGCAAACAGGGTATGATATGGAAACAACGACTTGATTTCATGCTTATCAGGCCGGCAGTACATCCTCTGTACCTACACCACTAAATTCGAGCTTGACCTCCATGATGCCATGATTATGGAGCGTGAGTTTCTGAGCCGAATTAGCATCACGATCCTATTCTGACGTGCAGAATTGCGTTTCCATCATTACCCACTCTTACCAGCGCATGATTTGGATTTACCTGACATGGGATGATCATATCATCATTGCCTTTGAACGTGGATATCACGCACGTGATTCCCGCTTTATTCAACCAACGAACCGTGGAAAACACCTATGTTAGCTGTTCATACTTGCCACTTTCACCAGTGCATGACCCTGTGGAAAACCCTGGTTAGTTGTTGAAAGTCTTCACTTTCCTCAGCATGTGACCTTTTAAGAAATGCTCCTTAGCTGCGGAAAGTTTTCACTTTCACCAGCGCTCGACCTTGTAAAAACCGCTCCATAGCTGCGGAAAGTATGCACTTTCAACAGTGCACGATCCGCGAAACTGATTGTTGGACATTTTGAAATTCACCACTTTCAACAGCACACAGACTTATAAGAAGCGCTCCTTAGCTGCTGAAAGTCTCCACTTTCCACAGCTAGCACTCAACTTTTGGACACACGTTAGCTGTTGAAAGTGAATTATGCAAATTTTGAAAAGAAGACTTTATGGATCACATTATTTTCTAAGACAAAAACCAAAACCTAAGTTTTGCAACTATAGAAACTCAAAAATGACTTGAGGTTACAACCTATCACCTAAAAAAGAAAATAAATCCACCAATTTATTTGAGGAGATAACACTGGCTCCTATTGGGGATGAACTCCTCCCTGTGAGGTTTCAAGAATCATAGAATCAATTCCTTTCCTGAAAAAGAACCTAAAAACTAAACTATCTGCTAGTGTTTCCATTGGGCATGGAGTTATTCAAAAATAAAAACTAAGACTAACATTACAATGTCTAGGCTTCACAGCCTTAGACGAAATAGAGTTTTAAAAATCACCCGTTTACTGGGCCACTGAACATTTCTTCACCTTCGAGATTCTTCAGAATGAAAGTGTTGTTGTTTTGCACCTGAGTAATCATAAAAGGTCTCGTCCACAAGGAATCGAACTTGTTATGCTTGCCTTTGTCATATCTAAGAGCATCCCACTTTAGAACCCAATCACCAATCTGAAAACTGTCCACCTTCGCCTTTCTGTCAAAAGTCTTTTTGATCTTCATCTGATGAGCTTCTGATCTGTCCACTAACTGTTCACGAGCTTGTTGCAGTTACACCAAATCAAGCATCCTTCTTACCATGTCATTTGGCTCGGTCTGCTCTTCCTTAAAGAACTTAGCCACAGGAAAAACTAACTGAACAGGAAAAATAACATCAGTCCCATAAACTAACTTGAATGGGGAAGTTCCTATGGATTTTTTAATAGTTACTCTGTCTGCCCACAGAGAAAATTTCAGTTTGGAATCCCAATTCTTTTTATTTTCCTCTAACATTTTTCTTATGATTTTGATCAAGCTTTTATTTGACGATTCAACCAAGCCATTACCTTGAGGATAGTAGGGAGTCGAGTGTACAAGCTGGATTCCCATTGATTCACACATGTCTACCAATGCTTTTGCTTTAAATGCTGCTGCAATATCTGCCACCAGCCTCTTGGGACAACCAAATCTGCTCAAAATATTTTCATAGAGAAAATTCATGACTACCTGGTGTGTAGCATTCCGGGTGGGAATCGCCTCTATCCACTTTGTGAAATAATCCGTGGCTACCAGAATCCACTTGTGCTGACCACTGGATGAAGGATTTATCTCACCTATAAAATCTAAACCCCACTGCTGAAAAGGGCCATTCACCAGTATAGGTCTCAAGGGTAAAGATTTTAGTTGTTCCTTACCGGTAAATCTTTGTCATTTGTCGCAAGATTTGACGAATGCACACACATCTGAGAAGAGGAAAGGCTGAATGAAACTGATGTGTCACTTCGACAGACTCTTCTTTATCTAGACACCTGAGAAGCAAACCAACAGGGTCTCTCCAATATAACAGATTATTATAAATGCAGAATTTGATAGCTCTGAGCTTGAGAGCTCGAGCTTGAGTCAAACTGAGTTCAGGAGGAACTTCAAGATTTTGCAGGAAATGTATGATGCCAGAATACCATTCACAGGAAGACAAGTGCTCTGCCACTTGCTGACTGTCATGCTGCCCTTCCACTGCCAACTCTGTCTGTAAATTTTCAGAACTTTCTCCTATGAAATTAATATCTAGCAGCTTATGATTTTCCTCTGTTAAAAGCTTGGCAAGGCCTTGGCCTTTTACCAGTTTGGTGGGCTTTACTTCAATATTGAACTCAATCATCTTTGCAATCCATCTCGCCCTCTTTCCGTCAATATCCAGCTGAGTCAAAACATCTTTTACAGAAGATGAAGGAACATATGCGATGACCATTGAGTGAAGAATATAAATTCTGAAGGATTTTAAAGCTTTTATGAGAGCGTAAGCTTGTTTCTCGATAGGTTCATACCTTAGTTCAACATCTCTGAGTGTTTTGCTGAAGAAAGCCATGGGATGATCAAAGTTTTCATCGTCTTTCTAAAGTAGGACCGCTGCCACTGTGTCGTAAGAAGCAAAAGAAAAGACATAGAAAGTCTTACTATAATCTGGGCTGATCAGAATCGGTGATTCGATGATTGCTTGCTTGATATCCTGAAAAGAGCTTCTCGCGTTGTCTGTCCATTTTATCTCAGACCCTTTTTTCAGCATGCATGTTATGTGTTTTATTAATTCAGCAAAATTCGGCACAAACCTTCTAACAAAATTTATCTTACCGAGCAGTGATTGAATGTCCTTTTTGGACCTCGACAAGGAAAAATTTTGAATTGCCTCCACTCGTGTTGGATCAATCATTACACCTTCTGTTGAGATGATGTGTCCTAAGAGCTTACCCTTCCTTAGAGAAAAATGGGACCCTTCCTTAGAGAAAATTGGGATTTCTTGAGATTCAATGAGATCCCGAATTGCCTGCATTTTAAGAATACTCTTCTCAAATGTTTCAGATGCTCCTCATGGCTGCTGGAATACTTATGATATCATCAAGGTATATGAGAACAAACTTGTCCTTTTCTCCCACGAAGGCTATGCCCATGGCCCTTTGGAATGTGGCCCCGACATTCATTAGCCCAAATGGCATCTTGGCGTACATAAAGGTACCCCAAGGAGTGGTAAATGTTGTCTTCTCCTGGTCATCAAAGTGGACAGAAATCTGATTGTAACCAAAAAAGCCATCAAGGAAAGACATGACCTTGGCCCCTGAAATCCTCTGCAACAAGTGTTCCATCTTAGGGAGGGGATAGTTGTCCTTCTTAGAGAATTTGTTTAGGTTTATGAAATCTACACACAATCTGACCTCACCATTCTTCTTCCTTACGATCACCAGATTGGAAATCCATTTGGAGTATCTCAAGGGAATTATGATCTTGGCATCGAGGAGTTTTTTAATTTCTCTCTCAATCACAGGAAGCAGAAGAGCACTTATAGGCATGAGCTTATTCTTGAACGGAATAGTGTCTTTTTCAAGAGGTATATTATGCTGAATAATATCAAGGTCATAGGTCTTTAGGTCACTATATTTCCAAGCAAAAACATCAGAAAACTCCTTCAAAACACTACAGTATTTGGATTTTTGTTCAGCAGTCAATTCAGAAGACAAATTTATAAATTTGGGCTGGCTTTTACCTCCTATGTTATGCTCATGAACAGCTGGATCTTTCTCCTTTTTCTCTGGCTTGTAAGGAACATCATTTTGATCAAAGAGACTTTCTAAGGGCACCAAACCTCGAGGTATATAATTGTTGGGTAGCTGAACAATATCATGCTGACCCAATTTTTTCCTTAGCTCAGGTTTCTGTGATTCTTCTTCATTTAGATTCTGCTGATCAATATGCAAATCATAAAATTCGTCCACCACTTGGAGAAATCTATTGAGTTCATCATCATCTTCAAAAACTTTCCAATATTTGATATTGTCAGATAAGGATGGTCGGTATTTTACTTGAACCTCATAACTGAGCTTAGGGGGCATGGGAGGAATGAATGTGCTAGCTGAAACAGCAAGAGAATCAGCGAGCTGATTCATATCTCTTGGTATATATGAAATTTCAAAAACAGAAAAAGAATCACGCACTTTCCATACCTCGTCCCTGTAAGCCTTCAAACTGACATGCTTATCTTGAAAGGTGTTGTTTACCTATTGTATAATGAGGTCTGCATCTCCAAAAACCTTCAAACCTTTTATCCCCATATCTTTGGCTGAATTTAATCCCAATAGTAGAGCCTCATACTCTGCTATGTTGTTAGTATCTATGAAGTCGAGCTTGAAAGACAAAGATATGGTCTCCTTTGAGGGAGAGATCAGAACTACTCCAGCACCTGCTGAATCCTTAGTGCTGGCCCCATCAAAGTACATAGTCCAGACTGAAATATCTTCACCTTCAGACTGTTGTTCCATAGGCTTCACTAGCTGCATAGGATTTGATTGACCATCATCAATCTGAAGGATGCATGAACCAAAATCTGTATCCACAGAATAGATAGGATGATTGACGAAATTCTTTCCATCGTTGATGATGTAAGCAAGTTGGTTTTCCCTGTAAAGTCTTTTCAGCTCCCCCCCAAACACCAGAATCGTAGCATATGACAGATCCATTTGCAATGTACCTCCTAATATTTTCCCCATGAACGAGACAAAAGAAGCCCAAACTTAGGTGGAATATCAGCAACCACCACGTCCATAACCATGCTTCTCATTGGTAGTTGAGCAAGGTTAATAACCATGTCTTTGATGAGGCTGAGACATCTGACTTTTCTAGAATCAAAGGAGAAAAGATCTTGATATGGTTTGGTGACTTCGAGACCAAGCTCATCCATCACCGCCTTTTGCATAAGATTATGTGATGCCCCAGAATCAAGCAAACAATTGTGAAGTATTTTGTCATGGACATTTAAGGATATGTAAAATGGTGGACAAGAATCGTCTCGGTCTTCTATCATAGGCCCTGTGGTCACTTTAGGTTGATCATCTTGTAGGTTAACTAAATCATCCGATGGAGAGGTCTTTGACTCAAGAGACTTCAGGATGGCTTATCCAAAGATTTCATTCTTCATGAGTTCAGTTAAAGGCATTGGTATCTTAACTTTTTGAATTTCTGATTTAAAATTGAAAGAGGGAGATGGCTTGTCTGAAACCTTTACCTCATGGGAAGGAGCTTTGAGACTGACTTGCTCCTTGGCTGGGGGCTGAGTTTGTTTCTTCAGTTGTTTTGTTGGAAAGGGGGTCTGTTTTTCAGGAGCGGGAGGCTACTTGGCAGCAACCTCTTTACTCTTCATAGAAGCAGGATCTTCCTTGTTCTCCACAGGAGCAGCAATGGGTGTTTTTGGAACAACATTCTTATTGGACCTTAAGTTGTAACTTTTCTGATCATTTGTCAAGTAGACAGCTCCTTCAGCACCTGCCTCTTGAATTTGTTGATCCATCAGGGCTTCTTCATAGTCTACCTGTGTCAAAAATGAAGAATCATTTTCATCACCAAAACAATTTATCTCATCTGCATCTTCGATTTCATCGTGAGGTGGTTGTTTCTCTTCATCTAATACTGCATTTTGAAAAGGTGGTCTGACCCTCTGATCATCAACTGGATTTCTATCTCTTTGAAGGATCTGAACTTGTGGATTATTCCTTATGTAAGGAAAAGCATTTGGATTTCTGGGGGCAAAAGCATTTGGCTCTTTTGCCCTTGCTGGTTGCTGATTTTGAACCTTTAACTTTGACATTTTAGACGTCAGACTGTCTAACATCTTCGACATCTTTTCCATTTTACTGCTAGAAGAAGAAGAGGACTCAGCAGCAGACTTCTTCCTCTCAGCCCTTCCTTTAAGCTTCTGAGATGCTGTAATGTTAGACTCAACCTCAAGGGCGACATCTTGCATTAAAGCAAGCGTGGCTTATCATCTTTCTCTAAGGATAATACAAAACTCTGAATCAAAGGCAGCAGAGAATGTGATCTTTGCCGATGCATCACTTGGTTTAATCTCTGCAGGGATCTTACCAAAAATTTTATTAAATCTCTTGATGAAGTCCGAGACCGACTCTCCATCATCCCTCTTCAAATTTCCAAACTCATAAATGTAGTATAAAAGATCTCTTCTTTCTCCCCAATGCTTCAAGAATACCTCATCTAATTGTTCAATGCCAGTGATCGAATTTGCTGGTAGCTCTTTGAACCATTTTCGGGCTTGGCCATCCAAACTCTAAACAAAAACTCTAGTCCACACATCTTCTTCTGAAATATTAATGTTTTCTGCAAAAGCATAAAAAGATTCAATGTGTTCTTCAACAATATACTCCCCTGCTCCTGTAAACTTCGGCATATATTTTTGATAGTCACCTGTTGGCATGGCAGACAAGGGATTTGGCAATACAAGTGGGGCATATCTGTTTTCCAAGATCTGGTCCATCCTGGTCAAAGGGGCAGCCATGGCAGTCTTGGTGATTGATACAGACGAGGAACTTGTAGGATGAGCTGCCTGAGTTAGAATAGAATGGTTGTCTTACTTCGTCTTGAGCAGAAGATTCAGAAATCGGTGAGAAATAAGAGGCTTTATAAAATTGACCAAGCAACAATGCTAAATTCTCTTCACCATTAGAGGATAGATCATGGAGAATTTCTTCAATAACAGGCAAATTGGTGTGAGTGTATAAGACACCTTTCGAAGGTTTAATGGGTGATGAATCAAAAGAAGATGAAGAAGAATTTTCTTTTTGTTTGGAGGATTTTATATTCACTTCTTTTGGATGGGATGAATTGTCAATCTCAAGAATAGAATCAATAATATTAGAAGAAAATGAAGGTTCTTCTACCTTAGAAACTTGAGATGAATTTTCAATTTCCTGAGAATTTTGAGTTTTAGCAGGGGATTAAACCAAAGGATTTTTAGATATGGAAGGATGAGTATCAATTTGAATACCTGAATCAACTGCCCTTGCAGATCTGGAAGCCTGTCTTTGCAAAGATTTTCCCTTATTGATGATCTTCTCGGGATCAGAAACTGGTGTTGTCAATGGGCCTTCTTGGTTTGCCCTAGTGTGAGCTCTTTTTGGAGCCACTTCGTTTCAATGGAGTCGCCAGATAGAAAATGTACAACCTGATAATGTCTACTTCTTGTCTATCATCAAGAAATAGATCTATGTCGTCTCCTAGAGAAATTGAGCTTTGATCTCCTCTCCCTGCCAATGGGGCCAATTTGTTATCACTCCAGGAAACTCTCCTAGGCTGTAAGTCAGAGATGCCTAGTAACTAACTCTTTTTGGGAAATATTTTCTTAATAATTGATGTGGTTTTTGGATCAAGATGAATATCTAAGGGCTGGACTGTGTGTTTAAGACTGTCTAGAGATATCAAATATCACAAGGCCTTCTAGGAATGCAATCAGACAAGGTTTGATTAAATGGAAGAGAAGATAGCTCATGAACCATATTATACTCATATAAAACAAGCACAATGGGTTTAAGAACTAAGGAAATAACTTATGATTCTTTACTTAATCAATCATCTAGTGAGATGACAGTCACATGTAAATTGAATAAGCTCCAATAAAGAAAGCATTCACTCATAAGATATCAGAGAACAGAAAAGAAAAGTCTGACAACACAACTAAAGGAAGCTTGAAATGTTTCATATATTAAGAATAAGTCTCTTGATTACAGTAGCAGCATGTAGAACCCAAAATCGAACCCTTGTTTCATATCAAAAATAGGCATTTATAGCCTCTTACAAATAGTTTTACAGATCCTAAAAACATGGATCTGTATTTAATAAAAACAATTCAATTCCATCTAAACAACTTGAAAATAAAGTCTTAACAACTACACTTAGAACTCGAACTGTCTTCAATCTCCAAAATTTGCCATCTGCATCCTTCAGCTCCTGGTAACTGCAATATGGTGAAGAATAGTAGGACACCTGTCTTGACAGTTGGATCTCCCAACGTTCATGGTCGATTTTTGAGGAAATGGTTTTGCATGTGGTTGCAAAAATTCTCTCGAACTTCTAATGTTGAACCCTTTGCATGCGATCTAATAGCTCATTGATACCCTAGAGCTCCTTCAAAACCTGTTTGGAATGAACTGTCCTGTCCTTGGCTTCAAAAATTACTTTTCCAGCTTTCAACAGCGCACTCATTTAATTTTTCGCGGGTTAGTTGTTGAAAGCCGTCACTTTCCACAGCTAACGGGTCATAAAATATAGATTTGCATTGGTGAAAGCCCCGATTGTGCTCAAAATGAGTTTTCACCTCCAAAATTTCAATTTCATCAAAATTTAGTGTGTTTCTGATTTCTCACCTTGCATATTAACGACGAATTGAGCGAGAACCTTCAGATCTGGATGAGATTTTTGCCTTTGTTTTTGTTTTAACCTTCTTATCTGCCTTTTAAGGAGTTTGGCAAGCCACCACAGACTATTGTAATATTTGGTGAGTTTTTTCTTTCTTTTCTTCTCTTTAACACTTTCCCTAGCCAATCTCTCAAATGCAGTATTTGTTTTTTCGAAGTTCTCAGACAACTTCTTATACCTTTCTTTAATTAACCTTTCCAAAACCTCTTGCTGGGCAATTACCTCCTTGAGATGCTTGATCTTCTGAGACTTCTTTGATTTGGAGCTTTTTGATGTTTCTCCCTCTTCTATATGAGTGAAGGTCTCATAGTTTTGTGCACACTCAGTTGTCTACTCAGGATTTTCAGTGACAGGGCATTGATCTTGCTGCTCTGATTCTGAATCTGAATAGGGAAAGTTTAGTATATTCTTCCCTGTACTCTTCTCTATAGGATGCTCTGTGGTCTGCTCTGTGGTTTGCTCAAAGTTTAACCTTTTCTTCGACCTGCAGGGCTTCACTCCAGAAATTCTGTCTTTTGGAGGTCCTGGCAGGGTCCTTCTTTTTCTTGAACTACTTTGAGGAGAAGACTGTTTCTTTGAAGCTTTCCCTGGTTCATTTTCCAGCTGGGTCTGTGTTTCAAAACCTTCCTAGAATAAAAAATGATCCCAGCTCCTTCCCTGCTGTTTCAATTCCTCCAGGATGATTAATTTTATGAGGCCGAAGTGGCATAGTCAAACTTTTATGTAGGAAAAAAGGTAAATTAAGAGGAGTCTTACTTGTGAAATGGTCCAGGAGTTTGAAATGATACATCATAAGTTTATCATACCTGCCTTCCGAGGTAATGTACCATTGGATTCCTTTGAACAACTTCTGCCATTCTTCTTCTAGATAGGAAATGAACATACCTTTTTTCCATGCCTTGTGCTTGTACCCCTCTTTCAAATAATCTCTGAAATCTAGGTTTTTGGTAGCAGTGGTTTTAAACCATCTCTGACCGGTTCTTGGTAGGCTTGTTGCTGCAGAAATGGTAGCTTCATCTACCACAATTTCCATGGACCCAACACGAGCTTTGTTCCCATCGAAAGTCTTGGAAAAATCTTTTGTCGTAGACTGGTGGCAACCAATTTGCAATCTTTCAACGAACCCAATACATCTTGCGTTTGAAAAATGTCTCTGGACTTCGGGGTGTGTCTGTAAAAGGGACAGGCTATCCAGCTCTCTCTTGAGGAGAGCACCACTGCGTTTTCTCACCATTCTGTAGCTTGAAGATCCCGACAATTTGTAACCCCTGCAACTGTTGGTCGAGCCGAGGTTCTACGCTGTTGAAAGAACTTCGGGAGTCGAATCTATTTTAAAACACTTGAAATTTTGACAGACCTCTACAAACAAGGTATGATATGGAAACAACGACTTGATTTGATGCTTATCAGGCTGGCAGTACATCCTCTGTACCTGCACCACTGAATTCGAGCTTGAAATCCCTGATGCCATGATTATGGAGCCTGAGTTTCTGAGCCGAATTAGTATCACGATCCTATTCTAACGTGCAAAATTGTGTTTCCATCATTACCCACTCTTACCAGCGCGTGATTTGGATTTTCCTGACGTGGGATGATCATATCATCATTGCCTTTGGACGTGGATATCACGCACGTGATTCCCGCTTTCTTCAACCAACGGCCCGTGGAAAATGCCTCTGTTAGTTGTTCATCCTTGCCGCTTTCACCAGCACATGACCTTGCGGAAAACCCCGGTTAGCTATTGAAAGTCTTCACTTTCCTCAGCGCGTGACCTTTTAAGAACTGCTCCTTAGCTGCAGAAAGTTTTCACTTTCATCAGCGCCCAACCTTGTAAAAACCACTCCATAGCTGCGGAAAGTATGCACTTTCAACAACGCACGACCCGCGAAACTGATTGTTGGACATTTTGAAATTCACCACTTTCAACAGCACACAGACTTATGAGAAGCGCTCCTTAACTACTGAAAGTCGCCACTTTCCACAGCTAACACTCAACTTTTGGACACACGTTAGCTATTGAAAGTGAATTATGCAAATTTTGAAAAGAAGACTTTATGGATCATATTATTTTCTAAGACAAAAACCAAAACCTAAGTTTTGCAACTATAGAAACTCAAAAATGACTTGAGGTTACAACCTATCACCTAAAAAAGAAAATAAATCCACCAATTTATTTGAGGAGATAACATAAGAGACGAGGTTTATGAAGACCATTATCAACCCCTTGAAGAGGAGCAAGATCTCTCCCATAATCCAATAGAATGCAACAAAGATGTAACCAGAAACGTGAATTATGAGGATGAAGCACCAGTAATCGCTCCTCAGTCTGATGAAGCTCTCCAAGATCCTGTCACTCCTGCACAAGATGAAGAGAATGAGGTAAGTCATTTTGATTCTTTTGATGATACCTTGTTCTATGACTCAGAGGATGAAGGAGGAGTGGAACCCTTGGACGAACTAGATCCCCTATGTCTCAAGATTGAAGATGTAGAGGCAGATTTTCCACCTGATGATGCTATCCAAATACTTGAAGCTCTTGCACAGGAAGGATTAAGAGAGGTACATTGTTCCCCCTTCCAAGTTTTAAATGGTTCTTTGCCTTATTGTTATAACCCTAAATTGCACCACACATGCTTACCTGGCATCAGGCCAACTCATATCCCTTCCTTGCCAAAGCCATGCTGAATAAACTCTTGAAAATCCTCTTAAATCAAGTGACATGCGCCCTAACCCACTACTGCATGCGTTGGAACGTTGGCAGGCCTACTACTGCACGCGTTGGAACGCTGGTTGGACTACTACAACCCGCGTTTACCTAACAAAGCACAAAAAATAGGAAAGTTGCCAACGGGACAAAAAGCTATGGGTCAGTTAACTGAAACTCCCAGCCATGCATGGCCGAGAGTTCGTCCAAAACCCTAGCTCCTTCTAGCCTATAAAATAAGGGGTAGGGGTACTATTTGGAAGAGGAAAAAAGATAGCAAAGAAACTCTGCCCAATTGTCGAATCCATTTGTCCCAACCCTTTAGCCTTTCCTCAAGACTAAGAAGAATTCAAGCAAAGCAGTTGGAGGACAAAGAAAAGGAGGAACCCAGGATCAGGATCAAGGAACGGTGGTTGATCTCTATCATTATTGTAAGTTGATTCATCTTGAGATTAATAAAAGAATACTTTTCCCATCCCAATGCATGAGTCACACATGATTTATTCGATTTATGCTTAATCTCTAACCCTCAAATAGAAAAATAGCATGCATGTGTAGTGTTTTGTCTTGATTGCAGGATTGTCTTTGGAAGGAGCAGCATAGGCAAGCGGACAAAAGTGCAACGACGGATCTACACCAAACATCAGTAAAAAGGTTAGTAGGTCCTTTCCATGCTTGTATGTGAAAAAGGGGTTTTGATTTTTGGGGTGATAGGTTGAAAGTGATTTCTTTAAGGTCATGATCTGCATGCAAGTCTAACCCTATCTTGCTAGTCCGTAGGGTATTATTTCCCAACAATAGAATTGGCGACTCCACTGGGGATTTACTCTTTAGGGTGTTCCAGATTTAGTTGAGGTTTTTGGGTAGTTTAAAGGATTGGATTTATTGTTTCTTTGTTTGTCTTT
The DNA here is from genome assembly GCA_009831015.1 of Picea engelmannii. NCBI lineage: Eukaryota > Viridiplantae > Streptophyta > Pinopsida > Pinales > Pinaceae > Picea > Picea engelmannii. Next base: position 134,296 of record ML784967.1, on the reverse strand, counting down.
TTTTCTGTTAGGTCAGAGCTAGCAAGGAACCTGGTTCTTTATACCAGTTTTTCCTTGATTTTTGCTTGACGATAATTATCGGGACACGCAGAGGTACATGCGGCCTGCAGAAGGCCTACACGCGTGTAACCCGCACCCTAACCTTCTACAACCCGCGTTTGAACGCTAACTGTAGAGGTTTCAGTAGCGCATAGAAGTCAGAGAGCTTAAGAGGCAGTCCCCTCTTCCCTGTCATAATTTTACATTCTCAGGGGGCTTTCTGGATCCTGTCTGGGTCTTGCTGGTTCACTGTCTTGTCTTAGTTTGCTTTATTGCGTTTGTTATTTTCTGCAATTATTTTTCTTCTATTAAAAAAGAAGCATCCAAGCCTTCAAGAGACCCCGGTTGTCTATACCAGAGGCATTTTCCAGGTCTGGGCTGCCTGTGTTTAGTTTTGTCTTGGAGTTCATACATACACGGGGTCTGTGCAAGTGCATCCCGCGGGTACCCACGCGTTGTTATAGCTCAGCACGCGTTTGCACGCGTGCTGTTTCAGTTACAGTAGCAGGCTTGACTGGTTGCTTTTCAGCCAGGGTGGGGCAGTCATTCCCTCCTGTGGTGAGAAGTGTTCCTCTCAGGGGTGTGAGTCTAGGGTTGCACAGTTAGTAGGTTAGGGCTTCTTACCCTTATCTTGTTTTTTCTTAGTTGATGTTTGATAGAAAAGATAAAAAAGAAAAATTGTGTTTTATGGTTTTTAGACAAGCGTAAGAATCAGTGCTTTCTTGATTGCCATTGTGTGTCTCTACTCTGGTTCTTTGCGATCTGCGCTTTAAGCCAGAATTTTATTTTGTTTTCTTGGTTTTGTGCTTGTCGGCATTTTCCCTTTGTTGCTTCACTTAGCACTCAAATAAATAAAAAATATATCTCCTTTTCATTTCCTTCTTGGTTTGAAGATTGTGTTGTTGCATCAATAGCTAGGAAGAAGTCATTTGTTCATAAGTTTTTGCAGTGAATTTAGAGCATAAGTAGCTCGTAGTCGAGAGAAATTCCTTTATGTTTGCTGCATGAAATCTTAGAAAACTTGAAAAGAAAAGAAGTCTTTCTTGTTGAAAAGTTGTTGATTTTTTCATTTTTTGTAAAAGTTTTTGTTTCCAAGCATTTCTTATTCCTTTTGCTTTAAGTCTTTACACACCATCAGTTTCACCTTCATACCTTGTGACGTAAAAATTCCCATAAAATAAATGCTAATTAAAATCTATTAGACTTTTTGTTTGTAAGGTTCATACACTAGCTCAGGACTAGGGCTTTGGAACAGGTTGGAGAGTAAATTCTCCAAGGCCACCCAAAAACAAACATTGGAGTCTGTGATAGGGAGTGTAGAAGTCCAGTTACGTGGAAGTTATCCGGGACCCCCCTCTAACATAGGGGATAAACATGAGGTTGCGTAAGGAAAGGTAGTGGAGATAACCCCTCCAACGCCAGACCAAGCGTAGTGGAGAACACATATCGAGGATTTGTTGAGGGATTCCGTCGTTTGCATTTGCCACGGGGCTTCATGGGTCTCGAATCTGTTCGAGGTCCTCAGTTGTCTTCCGGACCATTTTTTCTTGATACCCTTGACAGGTTTCGAGCTTGATACCCTGCTCATTGTGGTCTACCTGACTATCGACTGTACCCGCCTGGTGACTGTTCGCGTGCTGGCAAACTAGTTGCCAATATTTTCTAGAGACATACACAGGTGACTGCAGGGGTATACCACGGTACCTAGGACAGACATCGGGCCATGCTTTGCAGAGTATACCTGGAGGGTGCTTCCATTTTCGAGTTGCACTTGCACCGGTAAGTTGCTCTAGTGTTGGTTGTTGTAACTTTTCTTCCAACTAGTTTAGTGTTTGCGTGATTTATCTCTTAGGGGCTTCTTTTTAGCGTGTGTTATTGTTTGAACGTGTAGAATACCTTAGCATGTCGTGGATCTTCTCACACAGTGGAGGATTCAAAGATCTGTCGGTCACGAAGGCTTCTGGGCATGCCGCTGGTTATACTGGAGCCACCCCCGCCACCATTGAGGAAGAATTTAGACCAACAAGGGTCTTTCAAAGCAACCGGGTTACAAACCATTGAGCCTGAACAACTCCTAGAGGAATCAACTGCCAATCTTGGTTCGGTTGAAACCTCAACCAATGATACTTGGCCATCGATCATTGTACCTATCCAATTTTACGAACGCCTGTCAGTTCCTCACACAGTTATGGAACCAAATTCTGTTACTTCTTCTGGGATTTCTTCCGTTCCCACCACCGTTTCTACCACAGGAAAAGCATCTCCTAACTTGCCATCATCGGCTCGAGCCACTACGGTCTCGGCCGCAACTATGTCGCACAGTGGACCGACCCCATCTATCGCGACGGCCACAAATCCCTTCACACCTAGTGCGACAGGCTCTCCGTTTTCATACGGTATGCCTAGTTCAGGTACAAGTCCTGCACTCACTCACTCCACTTTACAGACTTTGGGTCTGGGGGCAGGGAGCTCTAACGCTCCTCTGCAAGGTCAACTTGGGGGCATTCCTGTCCCTTTTAATGCTTTTCCTTACGCTGGAGGCCATATCTCTCCTTCCTCCCCTTCGCTCGGTGGTCTGCATCAGCAGTCCGCAGGGTAGCCTGCAGACACAAGTTTCTTTGGAGCCAGAAGTCAAGGAACACCTACGCAAACACTGCTGGTAGGTTCATCACCGTTTGTTTGGAACATGATGTTTGGTAACAATACTTTCACATCCACTGCTTTCCCATCTGGGGGCACTCCCATATTTGGACAGTCTACTCTGGCGTAGGGTACTATTCCTGCGCCGGGGGCACATATACCATGACCTTGGAACTCAGGACAAGGATCCGTTCCCTCATCTGGAATCTCGTTCTGGGGTAATTCTTTCCACAGTCAATGGAACCCCAGACAGACTTCTATGCCTATCCCAGCAGGACCGGCATGGAGTAATCCTTCCCAAAGTCCGTCAAACATGATGAATGCCCAACACCCTATGTCCTTCATGGGGAATTAGCCAATGATGTCTCCCCAGATGAAAAATCCTTACGCTGGTCAGGGCCATGGTTTCTACCAGAATCCGGGCCAGCATCCAAACTTGTCCTGGCAACCTGGTGCCAGTCAAACTCCAGGACCCTTTTTTCCAGGCTATCAATAGCAACCCAAACTACCATTCCTGGCGATGTTACACTTGCCAGATTTGAAATGGTTGTTAAATGACCCTATTTGTCACGATCCACGTTGGCCTCCTATGCCAACGAAGTTGCCTTCGGACATTCCAAAGTTTGAGGCCAAGCCTGACGAAGATCCAGGTGATCACGTGACTACTTTCCATCTTTGGTGTTCATCTAACTCACTGAAAGATGACTCCGTCCAGTTGCGATTGTTTCAACGCACTCTTATCAGGAGTGCCGCGAAATGGTACATCGATCTTGATCGCTCACGATATTCTTCTTTTTGCGAACTGGCTATGGCCTTCCTTAACCATTTCCAGTTACCTGTGAGATACGACGCGGGCACAGAACTACTTGCCAATTTCGAGCAGACGACAGTGGACCATATCTCTGATCATATCCGAGAGTGGCAACGCCGAAAGCGTCTAATCAAAGTACTAGTTCCACCAGCATTCCTGTGTGAGTGGTTCCTTAAGTCTTTAGTACCGCAATTATCCAAAGACGTCACAACTTCTGGGGTTTTCTCCAAAGAAGATGCCGTCATGAGAGCTCAACAGTTTGATCTCATCTATTCTCAGTCTGGTTTATTATACAACATCCTGTCGGATGCTCCATGATCAATACTGGATAAAACTAGACAGAGAGTTGGACCACATGCCGACGACATTGTTGGCTCAGCACAAACCAAGCCCGCTGAGCAATTGACGAAGCGATTGCAACAGTTATCTATCCAACACTCGGCGGCCATCCAGACTACTGCTTTGACTGCTCCTCCTACCCAAACGTTGGAAGTACACTCCGTGCAGACGGCTAACCCAAATGCCAACTAGCAGCCGGAAGGGAAGAAAAAACAATGAAAGAAGGGTAAGGGGAGAAAAACCCCACTGATAATGCTAGCGAGGGCACCACGGAAAAACGAAAGGCGAGGTATCCGTGCAACTTGTGTGTGGAATACCACCCAACCGATCTGTGTCCTTGACTTGCAGAGGCTCAAAAGTTTGTCACACAACAACAGCAAGTCGTGTTGACTAATCCCTTTTAGCATGGGAAAAATTTAACTCAAGCCTCTACAAGTGTCGAAGGTGGCAGCCAAGAAACCTGCCCTCCCTCAAATAATTCCTCTTCTGCGAACGTATATATGGTTAGTGGTGATGCTTTAATAATGACTAGAGTGCACGACTATAGTAAACCAAGTGCCTCTGAGAAGGGCAAAGAAGCCAAAATCCCATCTCTTCCTCTACAGATTGAGAAGACGTTGGGAGAAATAATGACACGCATTCCAAAAGGTGCGTTTAAGAGAGCTTCTCACAATCCAAACGCAAGGGCCGCCCAGAATTACTCTGTGGTGGAAGATTTATTCCAAACCCCTTGTGCTATGTCCGCTTTGGAGGTCCTCCAAAGTTTCCCTGCTCAGAGGAAAGCCTTGTTGATTGCTTTAGGCTCTACTGAGACTTGTAACCCGGGTACCATCATGCTAGATACAACTGACTTAAAACCTCGTTTGCCTTACTACGTAGCATTTCAGATAGTAGTGGCTCATCCCACGAAAACTTTTACACGCAATATCTTTCGCACAGTGGTCGACGAGGGTGCCTCGACATGCGTTATGTCGTTATCATGTTGGAAGGCCATTGGCCAGCTTGAGTTGTCTCCATCACCTACCCTCCTCACTGCGTTAAACAATCGTTCTTTCTGACCACATGGCATCATTCCTTCTTTCCCTATGCAGTTAGGAGGGAAGACTGTGTGTGTCGAGGTAGAGGTAGTCGATGTCCCCCTTGACTATAATCTCTTGTTAGGTCGTAGTTGGACTTACGCTATGCAAGCGGTGGTTGCTACAGTTTTTTGAGTCTTGTTGTTTCCACACGAGGGTCGGATAGTGACCATTGATCAATTTTCCTTCTCTAGACATGACCTAGCTTTGGGGGCATCCACGGTTCCCATGATAGATAATCCTCAATCCGGTGTCGTTAACATAGGAGTTGGTTTGTGCCCATCCTTGATGGGTACCTTCGATTACCCACCTCCTCATGATGATGTCAAGTTTATATCTAATCACCACAAGTCTAATATTTTTCAAGTTTCGTCGTTCTGCATGACTTACTTTGAGGATCCATGGATTCTTCCTTCCCCATCAGCCACGATGGATGAGACAAGGCACTTTGGCATGTCCATTCCCTTGTCGGTCGTTGAAGTAGCATACTCTTTAGTTCAGCAAGCTTTAGCTAACCCTGATCTGACTCCCACACAAGATTTGGATCCACCTCTAGAGCCTATCTGGGCTCAGGGTTCTCTCGCCCACACCGATTTGTTAGACTTAGTCTACCCTTCTGATGAAGCTTTAATCGAAGCAATGACTAGTCCGGACAAACCTTGGGAAGATCTTCATCACAGATCATATTTCCTCCCAAAGTTAATCCGAATCAAAGCAGAAGAATTCACCGTGACTATGACTGGAGATAGGTCTTGTCATACTAATCCCTTAGCTACACACAAGATCTATGTCGAGGGTAGTATCGCAACCATTTTTGAAACGATACCTATCAATATCTCCAGAACCCCTAGCGTCATAGACAATGTTTTTGTTGGAGCATACAACTCCCCCGAGGGGATGCCAGGCATCGACCCACAAAGAGTCTATCATGAGATAACTTTGTTGTTTTTCAAGCTTGCTTTGAGATCCGAAAGCAACATCCGGCGAGACTGCATTTATTATTTTCGATCTCGTCCGTATTAACTGAGAAAAGTAACCATTGTGGAGTCTTCTTTAAGCCCTTTTCAGACTCCTTAAAGATGAAAAGATCACCGAGTGACCTTGTTTCTTCACACTCGTTAAATTGGTCCAGAAGAATGTTCCTTAAATGGGTCTCCTTTTAAGCCCTTTTCAGACCCTCTAAAAATGAAAAGATTGCCGAGGGATCTTGTGGCCTTTCACGCTCGTTAAACTGAAATTTGAAGTCACGTCTGTTCGGCGGTAGTTTACCCCTTTTTCGGTTCGGACGGTCAACTGTACGAACAAAGGAATACTCTATCGAATTCCAATTCTTTAGAAGAGTATCCTCAGGTAAGATTTTATTCCTTTTTCGGGCTTGAGGGACTAAATTTATGAAAAAGAAACCCCCCCGGAGTCCATAGTTAAGCTCTTTTCAGACTCCCTAAAATTGAAAAGATCGTCGAGTGACCTTATTCTTTCACACTCGTTAAAATGGTCAAGAAGAACATTCTTGACGGAGTCCATAGTTAAGGTTTTTTTAGACTCCTTAAAATTGAAAAAATAACCGAGTGATCTTGTCCTTTTCACACTCGTTAAAATGGTTTTGAATTGACGTCTAATCGGTGCTAGTTTATCCCTTTTTTGAACCGACTAGACTATTGACGAAAAAGGTACCCCAATGGAGTTTCCTTTTATGCTTTTTCAGACTCTCTAAATATGAAAAACCACCAAGCTTACCTTCTCTGGGCTCGTTAAACTTACGTCGAAGGACGTTACCATTGTGTGTTCTATCAACCGCATTTGCATCCTTTACCCATCAGCCTAGTAACAATTTCCCTTTGCGTCTTAACACCTTTGGCCACTGGAGGATTTTTCCCGAGTATCATTTCCCTTGAACATCAGTCTTGTCCTGGTGCCTTGAGCTTGTATGTTTGTTGTACTCGTTCCTCCATTGTAACGTAATATCCCTTTATTCTTTTTCAAAATCATCAAAAAGAACAAAAAAATCAAATATACCCCAAAACGAGAATGAGAAAAGTATTTTCTTTATTGGCAGCATCATGAGTCGCCCTTGGATAAAGCACATCTGTCCGTTTGATTCATCAGACTATGGGATGTAGTATGACCTTAGGAAGCTTTGCTCGTTATATAGAGTTGTGTCCTCCACCGTTTGGTTACTCTTCCAAACATATGGAGAGTTTGCATTGCCTCCTGCTTCGTAGACTTATAATTCACAGATATGTTGCCTGAGTCTTATCACTTATCATGCTATTGTCCAAGGGAAGTTTGTTACTAAGCCTGAGTCGCCCCCTCTGCAATATGTCTCTTGTCCGCATACCCGGCCATCCTAAATGTCCAATCAAGTCTTTGTTTGAAATCACTGAAGCCTTCAGTCCGATCATCAAGATTATCAAGTCCATAACCGGTGAGCCATCGAAGACCTCTAGGTAGTGCAGTCGTACACTCATATTACACTCCTACCCAAGTTTTAGAAGATTTTGAAGTTGTTGCTCGAGCTCTAAAGTACAGCCATCAGGCTGAATCATCTTCTGGGAGATGGATACTTTAGATGTATATGTTTTTTATTTCGAGATGTAGCTCCGCTGTGTATTATTCGCGACTACTCTTCATAGTTGTTTGACATGGATCTACAGTGTATTTGATTGGTAGCCATGGTTCTATTTTATCCTGAGCATGGGTATGCCCGCCTCGGTGAGACATTTGATATTTTTTGCAGACGACACCTCCTGTTTCCTGATTCCTGGGCTCACTCATTCAGTATATCAGTACAGATTGGTAAAGAATTGGTAATGTATTTCAGCCATCAGATGCTCTTCTGACCTCACACATTAGGGGGGCATCTGTTATAACCCTAAATTGCACCACACATGCTTACCTGGCATCAGGCCAACTCATATCCCTTCCTTGCCAAAGCCATGCTGAATAAACTCTTAAAAATCCTCTTAAATCAAGTGACACGCGCCCTAACCCACTACTGTACGCGTTGGAACGCTGGCAGGCCTACTACTGCATGCGTTGGAACGCTGGCTGGACTACTACAACCCTCGTTTACCTAAAAAAGCACAAAAAATAGGAAAGTTACCGACAGGACAAAAAGCTATGGGTCAGTTAACTAAAACTCCCAGCCATGCATGGCCGAGAGTTCGTCCAAAACCCTAGCTCCTTCTAGCCTATAAAAGAAGGGGTAGGGGTACTATTTGGAAGAGGAAAAAAGATATCAAAGAAACTCTGCCCAATTGTCGAATCCATTTGTCCCAACCCTTTAGCCTTTCCTCAAGCCTACGAAGAATTCAAGCAAAGCAGTTGGAGGACAAAGAAGAGGAGGAACCCAGGATCAGGATCAAGGAACGGTGGCCGATCTCTATCATTGTTGTAAGTTGATTCATCTTGAGATTAATAAAAGAATACTTTTCCCATCCCAATGCATGAGTCACACATGATTTATTCGATTTATGCTTAATATCTAACCCTCAAATAGAAAAATAGCATGCATGCGTAGTGTTTTGTCTTGATTGCAGGATTGTCTTTGGAAGGAGCAGCGTAGGCAAGCAGACAAAAGCGCAACGAAGGATCTACACCAAACATCAGTAAAAAGGTTAGTAGGTCCTTTCCATGCTTGTATGTGAAAAAGGGGTTTTGAGTTTTGGGGTGATAGGTTGAAAGTGATTTATTTAAGGTCATGATCTGCATGCAAGTCTAACCCTATCTTGCTAGTTCGTAGGGTATTATTTCCCAACAACACTTATGACACAAGAGAAGCATTGGATGTTTTGGTTCCTCCATGTTATGACACTGATACTGACATAGCTTTTCGACGAGTTCATACATGTTGGGAGACATAGGTGGGATGCATTTAAGTATGATACAGATCCCATCTATGACATAAAAGGTCATCTTCGGACGTTGCCCTTGCAATTACCACAACAGATTACTTTTGACCAGTGGCAACAAGGAGATGAGGTTTTTACCATCCAAAGGACCAAGGATAACCCAGTGCCTTATGATTTTTGGTCATACCTTGAGGACTTTGATGACTGTCCTTCGGAGCATTTGGACTTATTTTGTGAAGATGATTGTCGATCACCTGTTTGCTCAGATTTTGATGCAAGTGAAAACATTGTTTTCCTAAGGAAGGTCTCTCATGGATTTTCACTCCAGCCACCTGTTGTTACTTTTCCATGCCTGTCTATTAAAGGTGTGATTGGGAAGTGTATTTTTAATATTGATTTTCCCTTTAGGCAAACCCTGAGCTCCAAGGGTTGGTTGGGTACTGTGTGCTTCAGTCAGTTTTTCAACTTTCCCTTTTTAGTTTGCCAGTCATCTACTAGACCTTTGTCGATCCCTTCTTTGACTTCAGGGCGTGAGGATGTTCTAGGTAACTAGTTTGCAGGTCCTTTGAGTCAGTTTTCTGAACCTTGCAATTTTCATGACCCTTTCTTGAAGTGGATTGAGTACTTTCCTCAGAGATGGACTTGGCCTGATTTTATCCCTCCCACCCACCTCCATGAGTTAGATTATGATTTGTTCGATAATGTGATATATATTCTAACTCATGACATTTTTCTTCTTGATTTATCACTGTTTTGGTTTATGATGAAGCATAAAGGAAGGTATCAAGGAATGTTGTTGGCTTGGCTTCACTGGTTGTTTGACTACACCAACATGCAGCCAACAGGTAAGTGCAGGTAAGTATTTTACTTTCTATTTTCATTTATGATTACTTCATATGTATACATTGTATTATTTTGTGGGGTGGCAATACCACCCCACCTTTTGTCGCTGATGCTTTCTTGTCAAGTGTGAGCAGGTCTGCGGGTTTATGCCAGAGTTGTTGAGGTTATCATGCACTCTACGATTAGCACATGTCCTCGAGTTGGAGCCAGAGGTTATCCCCAATATCTAGGGATAACTAGGAGATCATGTCTTGAGGCCCACAGGTCCTAGACATGTAGTGCCAAGAGCAGGATTGACCTGAGCATCGCCTTGGAGGGCCCATCTTTCTTCTTCTTTGCCATATTTGTCCTGTCAGCAGCAACAGCTTCCATCACCATCGGCTTGGACTTGCATCAGAAAGGACTCTTGCTTCATGAGGTAATTGGTCCAAGGTATCATGGTATGTGTCATGTTTGATCATTATAACCTTCTTATATATGCATTAGGTTCCTTTCATTTCTGATAACTGCTTGGATCTTACACTAATCCACTTGACCATTGTTGGGGTGATTAATGGGGTGACTTAGGAAGATTGTATTCATGGGTTTTGGTTAGCCACCAAGGTGGATTTGCAGAGCCATCGTCCGCTCCCACCATTCTATCATTTTACATCTTATCTCCCATTCATCCACCCCATTTCCCTAGTCCGACCATTAGGATGACCTTTTGAGGGTTACACTTTGTCTTGTGGGAAGAAAGGGGCTAAAGCCCCAGGGGGTAAAAGAAGCTGGTAAAAGATAAAATCCATAAGAAATGAAACCTAGAGATGCTTCACCCAGGGGATCCCCGAGAAGGCAATAAAAGGTCTCTCGATAAGAAACTAAAGGGACCCTAAGAAAAATAATAAAAACAAGACCTAACCAAGAGGCTGGGAGGTCTCATCACGAGCCGACCCATTATGTTCATAGGTATCCAGCAGTATGACATTGCCATTATCTGGTCACCACGCCAGGGTAGTGACCTTTGGTTGCATGGCCAAGGGAAAGGGGGTCTCATCACGGGCCAGCCTTATCATCTCTGCGAAGTTACCAGTGGGTAACACTGTCAACTCTGGTCACCACGCCAAGGCAGTGTCCTCTGGTCAAACCTTGAAGTAAAAGAAAAATAAAGGCAATAAAGGGCTTGGAAAAAATGCATCCATGACGGGTACAACTCGCCTCCTACAAAGGCACCCATAGACAACACCTGCCCTTGGTCTTACTGTGACTGGACATCCCTAGACCATATCACCTCATAAAACATGGC
>ML784967.1:100664-123362 GCA_009831015.1 Picea engelmannii | reverse complement strand
AGGCAATAAAGGGCTTGGAAAAAATGCATCCATGACGGGTACAACTCGCCTCCTACAAAGGCACCCATAGACAACACCTGCCCTTGGTCTTACTGTGACTGGACATCCCTAGACCATATCACCTCATAAAACATGGCTTGAATGATCTTCTGAGGAAACTTTGCATCTCTTGTGGGTATTATCCCAATGGGTTATTCTGTTGGTCTTCTTCAGCTTTGTATCTGTGTAATGTCTTTGAGCTCTTAGATGATATGCTAGGGATTTCATGCATGTATTTTCTAAATTTAATGATGAAATATGACTGACATTTCTATGATCCCAGGGACTGATGAGCCCATGGAGGGCGTAGTCTTTGATGTGCAGGACCATACCCGGCAGACAGGTACCAGTGGACCGGTACACATGGGGATATGATTAGTTCGGACCTCCATGGGGCTGAAGAGCCCATCATATGGTTGTTGGGATGGCAGAGGCAGGACAATGTTGTGATGAGCCATTGCACGAGAAAGAAGAAGGACGTCCTTACCAAGGACACTTTGGCAGAGCCCGGCCTAGGGGAGATCACCCAATGCAAATGGGACGATTGCTTTTGATGGACAGGGCGTTACCTGAGGCTGCTGGACATTTTCTAGAGCATGTGGCAGAGTGATGGGGTCATTTGGCACGTGTGGCATCTTGGAGAAGCCCTAGAAGGGCCAACGTTCTGCTTCTTGGATGTTGATCTTGCCCAAAAAGGGCCAACGTCTCCCTCAGAGGGGCCTGACGTCTCCCTTTGAGCTCATATTGTGACATTTTTAGCATTTATGTGAAAAATAGTGTAATATTGTTAGTCAGCCTTGTCGGCTGTTTTAATGACCTATTTTTCTAATTAAAGGTCATTTGGATGATATAAAGAGAGGACGTTGCCTCTCATTTTTACATAACACAACTCACTCTCTTGTGAGAGAATCATTTTTAGTCTTTTGTCTTGGTATTTTGCTCTTGGAAGTGAGGCGCTACTCTTGTGGAGGATCATTCTTCACATTTTTATGGTGTTTTCTATCATTGGAAGGTTTACAACTTGGGTTTGATAAGCTCTTCATTGATTTGTAAGTGTATTTCTCATGCAAAACTTCTTAAATAAATGGTTGTAGGTTAAATCTCTTGCATTTATTGTTACATTGTTATTATTTTGCTTAATCATTGAAACTCTAGGTAGCAAGCACACAAGTAGGTCCTTGCTATATGTCCCCATGGTAGAAAACTTGTTTTAGCCATTGATTAAGGAGGATTTAGCATAGCCATTGCTACACTAGTCCCCCTTTTTCTGAGTTAGCATTTAAACATAAATTGAAGAAAGAAGACGTCCTAGGCCTAGTTAAATCTACACCTAGGGTTTTGACTTTTAGGGTTTGAAGGGCCTTGCTCTTGCAACACTTTTCACCCTTAGATTTATGTTTTGAAGCTAGACGTTTTGCCAAGGATTTTTAAGGAAAGAGGGAGGAGCATGGGGCCTTTCTTAAGAAACACTGGAATGAGCCTCCTCCCCTTAGGGTTTTGACTCTAGGGCCCTGCCATTGCAGCACCATAGAGCCTAACTCTCTTGCCTTTAGATTTAGATCCTCTCGAGATGTTGCCCTTATTTCTGACTCCATAATACCCTAAGGCACTAGTCTATTTCTCCAACGTTGAGCTTGTGGTGCCAAAACAACTCTTTCAAAACTCTTAAATTTGAAACCCTAACTAACCCTAACGTCTACTAACCCTATATTAATGATGACGTCATGCCTTATTTGAGCCTTTGGTTGATAGAAAACATAGCGGCCTAGTCATCTGATGATAGACATTGGTGTATAGAGAAATTTCATTGCCCTATTTGCAAAAACATTCACCTCTTTGTCTACCAAACTAACCCTAAAGAAAAGCTGACGTCACCTCTAATAAGCCTGACGCAACACTATTGTCTTATATGAGCATTTAATGATATTTGATGCATGGTGTTAATTCAACGATTGATTATATACATTGAATGTTATATCATTTCCAGTGTTTATTGAGAAGTAACATTATAAGCCATAGTCAATTTTTGCAATCATTGACTTCGTCAATAATTACTATTGTTTATGCTCATGTATGTTAAATGTTGATAGTCATAAATCTATGAAGTACTAACCACTATTTGCATGCATTAGTTTTATTGTTGCCTTGTCTCGCAAACATGTGACAATTTTATGGAATACCTTCATTTTGACTATCTTCTTGGCAATAATTTGTGAAAGGGAAAACTTGCCTTGATCCTTTGACCCCTTGCCTTTCAAAACCCCAGATTGCCAGGGACGCCTCCCTTGGGTTTAGCCACCCTAAATAGAAAGAGCCCCCCATTGAGGTGACAGTGGGTGGGGAAGCTCCTGTTCCGCTAGTTTGACCCTTACCTTTCAGCTGCTTGGTCTAAACTACAAATTGAGCGATAACATGATGTAAACCACAAAGGTCTGTTTTTAGTTCAAATTTTCATCCAATAAGGTAGTGTATTCATACTCTCAAGGCATAAAAAATGGATAACATCTCCAAATCGCGCGTCGCATAGTTCTCCTCATGCCTTCTCAACTTTCTCGAGATGTAAGCGATCACTTGACCGTCTTGCATTAGGAATCCACCTAAGCCTTCCTTGTATGCGTTAGTGCATACCAAGAAGTCCCCATCCATGTCAAGGACCTATAGTATCGATGTTGTCGTCAATAGCTCCTTGAGCCTCTAAAATGCTTCCGCGCATTTCTCGGTCCAAACAAACTTCTTGTTCTTCTTCAGCAATTCTATAATCATAGTTTCTATCTTCGAAAAACCCTTGACGGACCGTCGATAGTATCCCGCTAAACCCATGAAAATATGCACTTCTGGGAAATTCATTGATGCAGGAGCATCGCTCCCAAGCCAACCATGCACCAGCTAGCCAACCCACTCAGCGCATTCAAAGCACTCATTCAAGGAAGAGAGGTGTCAGTCCTCTCACATTTTGAATTTGATTTCAATGTAATTAATGTATGTAAGGCCGTGGAGCCATAGAAGCCATGCCTTTTAGTAGGCATTAGTTAAGAGTAGCCTTAAATAGTTGTAAGGCTGGATCTAGATCCGATCTAGACTAGACAACCATTTAAGTGTGAATTCAATGTAATTGAATGAGAGTAGGTGAGGATGGAGGGAAGAGATCAAGGAGCCCCCTCATGTAAAAGATCCTTGGTATCTGTAGAGTTAGTCAATTAGCGTAGATAGAGAGTGGAGATATAGGAGAGCTCTGTGAGATTTAGAGTCGAGGGGAGAAGGAGTCGAGACTTTGTCAAAGTCTGAGCTCAAGAACACCTTGTAAAGGAGGCACTTCATATTAATATAAAGATATTATTTCGGCATGATTTATGTGTGTCTTTATGTGTTTATGAATCTCTTCATGTGTGTGTATTTATATGTTGTAGATGTATGATTAGATGTGCATTTGAAGGGATAGATAGGTTCTGCTATATGTAGATTCTTTGACTTCAGGTTTGGGGTTCTTTGAGGCTTCATGCCAAGAGGGTGTGACAGAATGTTGCGGATTCTGAAAGCCAGTGCATAGATGCACTCCTCAATTCTAGGGAATTTGGGAAAGTACGTGCCAGGAGGGCACACCAGCTGAAGTCATTGGCTCAAGGAGGAAAACTCAAGGTTTTTGAACACCTTGGAGGTAAGAATGGGCAGAAGAGAGCATAGGATAGACCAGAATCATTGAGGGGTTCTGTAGAGCTCCGCCAGGAGGGAATTGAGTGGGTACAGATTGTGCATAGGAGAAATCTACTGTGATTTCAAAGAGAAATCAGAATCACTGAGGATTCTTTAGACCCTCTACCAGGAGGGAATTTGAGCAGGTGCATAGAAGGCATAGAGAAGATGAAATTTCTAATAATTCTATAAGGCTCTGCCAAGAGGGAATTGAGTGAATGCACATGATGCATTAGGAGAAGAACTCTATTTCAAGTTTGGAAAGAAGAAAGAATCACTGAGGATTTTGGAAACTCTATCAGGAGGGCATTGAGCACGTGCCAGAGTGTACAGAGAACTCTTAGAGTTCTGAGGAAGAAGAAGTGTCACAGGAGGACCTTCACAGGGTTGCTGAACACCCTGTAGGCTCAACAAGGAGTGCTTGAGCAGGAAGTTTCCAGAGGGAATTTCCATCCTTTGAAGGCGAGAAAGGGACAAAGGATGAAGACCTGTGCAAGGAATGCACCAGGCCAACACTTGAGTGAAGTCTTGAGAGACAACCATCTGAAGGATTGTCAAGCGCAGGAGTAGGGAATGAAAAATCTCAGGATAGATAGCACCTCCAAGTGCGCGAAGACCCTGTAAGAATCACAAAGGTCAAAGAAAAATTTCAAGGTTTCAGAAGGAGAAGCTCAGGAGGAAAAGTGCCTTCGTGCACAAAGCATAGTTGCAAGGAGGAGCATAAGGCCAAGAAAACCCTTTGGAGGGTAAGAGTTTGAAAATCTTAGGACAGACAATGTCCTTAGAACGTAGGCGAGAACCAAGGAAATAGGCTTCACAGAGGAAACAAAGGTTGGGGCCTTTGAAAATTTGTAAATCTTCTAAGTTCAGGAAGAAGCGGAAGCTCAAGAGGGAGCTACAGCTACCGTTGGATTGGTGCTGGAAGGAAATATCTGGATCATTGAAGTTTCACGTCTAGGCAACGCAGGAGAGCGTAGGAGTGGAAGAAAGTAGATCTGGGCCGTCAAATCTAGCTCAGATAGTCGATAGCCCTGAGATATGTTGGAAGGAGTACGAGATTTAACCCTCGCATGAGAAGAGGGGAACAAAAGTCCTATTTCATCATTTTGGCTACCGAGAGATACAAAGGATAGGAGTCAGAACTCTTGACCCACGAAATCCCGAAATGATTAGGACCGTCCATTCTGGAGGACAGGTGGTAGGGATCAGGATTACCTCACGAATTCGGGTATCGTGAGTTGGGAGGCGGAGGCCTTTTCTCTACAAATTCCCGAGTCGTGAGATCACAATGTGATCTGAACCGTTGATCGAGGAAGAAGGAGAGCCGTGAGATATGGCGTCTCGATACATCGCGTATCGGAGGTTCGGGAGTTTGGAGAGGGCAGCTCAACCTCTTGATTGCGCGAAGCTCTGAGTAGAGAGGAGTAGAGATAACCATTGGATCCAAGTCCTAGGAAGAGAATTGGATCAGAATCTTTTCCATATCGTGCACTCGGGGGTTCGTAGGTTGAGAGAGTTTCTTTTCGACTACAGAAGTCGTGAAGCGCCGAGGGTTGAGATTTCAGGTGGACACATGGCACGACCATCAAGTGGGGACCACGTGGTTGACAGGTGGACACTTGTCACCTGGGAAGGAGTCAACGCCTTGTTGACTTCTCATGCTTCGGGTTCTCATAAGAAAGGAGCACAAAGTCTCAACAACTCAAGTCATGAATTTGCGAGTTCTGAGAAGAGATGAAGGAGTCAAACCTTCTCTGACTTTCGTGTCTTGGGGTTTCATAAAAGAAGGGCTTGAAGGATCAACCCTTCAACTCGTGAACTCACGAGTAGCGAGAAGTGATAGCTATTAGCCCTAGCCGGAGGTCGCTTGAAGACGCGCTAATGAGAAGGGAGGTATACCCGTATCGTCATCTCGGGTATCAGGAGTTTGAAAAAGAGGAGTTGAGAGCTTCGACTCACGAACTCACGAGATCGTGAGTTGTGAAAGGTGGTTGTGTTAAGGCCTTGGTTAGAGTGTTGTGGTCCCATGGACAGAGGTTTGTCTAGGGGCTAACCAACATTGAGCCTATTTCTACTTTTCGGCATTCGGGGATCGAAAAGTCGAGGAATTCAAGACAAGGTTCGCGAAATCGTGAAACCTGAATTTTCCTTTTTAAGGACCAGGTCATGGTTGTATGGAAGTGTAAGGATTTCCCTTGGTGTTAGTTGCTCAAGGAGAGTTTTCCCAAGAACCTGTGGATCGAAATTGTTAAAGGTTTCAGTAGGGAGCCAAAGAAGCCACTTCGGCTTAAGGAAAGATTTGAAATGATCCTTTGAGCAGATCTTGGCTCGAGGGCAAGGGGGTCTGCATCATTTTTGGTATCAGATCTTGAATCTGTTTGTATATTGCAGGCAGAGGGAGCGAGAGGAGAAAGAGTACTCTGATACACATTAGTTTGGTATCAGAGGAAGGAAAAGCATTGGAACTCTGTGGTTATTGTTTGCAGGTAGGAAACAGTCAAGGAGACAGTTGGGAGGACTGTAGGAGACTCTGGAAGCACTCAGGGTTGTAGAGTGGCAGCAACAGGTTTGTCGAGAGGGCAGAAAAGAGTAGGGATATGGCGACTAAAGGTCATAGACATGATGGAAAAAAGATCCATCAACAACCAAGAAAAGATGAGATGGATAAAGAGCTCGACGAGATCAGAGCGAGGATGGAGGAACTTGCATTGCAGATGCAACATGATGCAAGATCACATTAGGTGTATGAATGGCCCATGAAAACGAAGGTAAATTGGCTAGTCAGGGAGATGTTGGCCAGAAGACAGTGGATGAGAAGGAGATGGTTCAGGTATGTGAACCAGAGGTTGGGAGGAATCTCAGTGATGCTGAGGATGAACTGAGATCACTGAAAAATCTCAAAGACTGCCATGTGTGCAGAGACTGCCAAGAGGGTAGAACATAAATTTCCAATTGCCAGGAGAGCAATGAGATGAGATGACTACGGGATCTCATAGACTGTCAGGAGGAAAGCATGGAAATTTCATGTTACCAAGAGGGCAATAAGGTGAGATCACTATGGGGTCTCATAGATTGCCAAGAGGACAGGACTGAAAATTCAAATTGTCAGGTGGGCAATAAGATGAGATTTGAGGATCTCATAGACTGCCAAGGGAGTAGCAGAGAAATCCCATATTTCCAGGAGGGAAAGGGAGAGCAGATCAGCTCAGAGTTGAGTTCATATCAGCAAGGATAGCTGACAGAGGAGAAGTACCAAAAGGACATTTTGATCATTGGAGGAATTCAAATATTTTTGCTAGGTAGCTCAGTTGAGGCTAGAGTTTGTGTTGCCGATGTAGCAGCAACAGAAAGACAGCTAGTAGAGACTATCAAAGAAGAGGAAGAGTTGGAGAAGATATCAAAAGCTTCCCAAGTAGAAGAAGGAAATGAGCATTCCGAGGAATGGCTCAAATTTTCTAGCCAGGAAGCTGAAACAGAGACTACTGCAGCATTGGAGATTGCAGAAGAAGAAGACAGTATGAGCTTTGTTGATCTGCGTGAGCAGAGTGAAACCCTGGAGAGAAGGGTGATAGTGCAGAGAATGCACATCCAACAAATGAAGTTGGAAGAAAATGCAGAAGGAAAATACCATCCCAGGGAGCAGCTGGGAGAGGTTGGACTTGAGCCAACACAAAGAGAGATGGCATCAACAACAGTGTCATAGGGAGAAGTTGAGCATGAGCTTAGTAATGAGATTGCAGAATTGGAATCTGCCACAGAGTGGCAAGTTAAGGCCATGAGGGATGGAGAAGATGGCATGGGAGATCATGATGATCTACCCATTTGCAGAGAATAAATGCAGCTGAGGAGACTTCAAGAATAGAGCCAGCGATAAGAGCAGCTAGATAAGGAGATTGAGAAGATTCAAAAGATGATGGTCAGATCAGTAGAAGATTCTAGTGAAGGGAAGCTAAGAAGAAGAGAGACAACAGTAGCAGAGAAGCAGAAGCAACAACAACAACAACAACAATAGAGTAGTGGAGCAGATGAATAGCTCCAGAGGACTGTTTGGGATCCAGGAGGATTTCAACAGAGGGGGAGCTCATGAATTTTTCGCAGCAGAGGAGTATGATGCAGGAGCATTGCTCAAAATCCAGCCATGCGCTAGGCATCCATCCCACTCAACGCATTCAAAGGGCACACTCAAGGAAGAGAGGCGTCAATCCTCTCACATTTTGAATTTGATTTCAATGTAATTAATGTATGTAAGGTTGTGGAGCCATAGAAGCCATGCCTTTGAGCAGGCGTTAGTTAAGAGTAGCCTTAAATAGTTGTAAGGTTGGATCTAGCTCCGATCTAGACTAGACAACCATTTAAGTGTGAATTCAATGTAATTGAATGAGAGTAGGTGAGGATGGAGGGAAGATCTCAAAGAGCCCCCTCATGTAAAAGATCCTTGGTATCTGTAGAGTTAGTCAATTAGCGCAGATAGAGAGTGGAGATATAGGAGAGTTGTGTGAGATTTAGAGTAGAGGGGAGAAGGAGCTGAGACTCTGTCAAAGTTTGAGCTCAAGAACACCTTGTAAAGGAGGCACTTCATATTAATATAAAGAGAAGATTTCCTACATGAGTTATGTGTGTCTTTATGCATTTATGAATGTCTTCATGTGTGTGTATTTATATGCTTTAGATGTATGATTAGATGTGCATTTGCAGGGACAGATAGGTTCTACTATCTGTGGGTTCTTTGACTTTAGGTTTGGGGTTCTTTGAGGCTTCATGCTATAAGGGTCTGACAGAACGTTGCGGGTTCTGAAAGCCAGTGCATAGATGCACTCCTGAATTCTGCAAAATTTGGGCAAGTACGTGCGAGGAGGGTGCACCAGCTGAATTCATTGGCTCAAGGAGGAAACCTCAAGGTTTTTGAACACCTTGGAGGTAAGACTGGGTAGAAGAGAGCAAAGGACAGACGAAAATCATTGAGGGGTTCTGTAGAGCTCTGCTAGGAGGGCATCGAGCGAGTGCAGATTGTGCACAGGAGAACTCTACTATGAGTTCAAAGAGAAATCAGAATCACTGAGGATTCTATAGAAGCTCTGTCGGGAGGTCATTTGAGCAAGTGCATAGAAGGCACAAAGAAGACAGAATTTCTAAGAATTATGTAAGGCTCTTCCAAAAGGGCATTAAGCGAATGCACAGGATGCATTAGGAGAAGAACTCTATTTCGAGTTCGGCAAGAAGAAAGAATCACTGAGGATTCTGGAAACTCTACCAAGAGGGAATTGAGCAGGTGCCAGAGTGTACAGTGAACTCTTTGAGTTCTGAGGAAGAAGAAGTGTCATGGGAGGACCTTCATAGGGTTTTTGAACACCCTGCAGGCTCAGCAAGGAGTGCTTGAGCAAGAAGTTTCCAGAGGGCATTTCCATCCTTTCAAGGAGAGAAAGGGACAGAGGATGAAGACCTGTGCAAGGAATGCACCAGGCTAACACTTGAGTGAAGTGTTGAGAGACAGTCGTCTGAAGGCTTTTCAAGCACAGGAGTAGGGCATGGAAAAGCTCAGGATAGATAGCACCTTCGAGTGCGCGGAGACCTTGTAGGAATCACAGAGGTCAAAGAAACATTTCAAGGTTTCAGAAAGATAAGATCAGGAGGAAAAGTGCCTTCGCGCACAGAGCATAGCTGCAAGGAGGAGCAGAAGGCCAAGAAAACCCTTTGGAGGGTAAGAGTTTGAAAAGATCAGGAGAGACAATGTCCTTATAACAGAGGCGAGAGACAAGGAAATAGGCTTCACAGAGGAAACAAAGACCGGGGCCTTTGAAACTTTGTAATTTTTCAAAGTCCAGGAAGAAGCGGAAGCTCAGGAGGGAGCTACAACTACCATTGCATCGATGCTGGAAGGCAAGATCTGGACCATTGAAGTTTCACATCCAGGCAGCGCTAGAGAGCGCAGGAGAGGAAGAAAGCATATCTAGGCCATCATATCTAGCTCAGATAGCCGATAGCCCTCGGATATGTTGGAAGGAGTATGAGGTTTAACCCTTCTATGACAAGAGGGGAACAAAAGGCCTACTTCAACATTTCAGCTACCGAGAGATACAAAGGACAAGAGTCAGAACTTTTGACCCATGAAATTATGAAAGGATCAAGACCGTCCATTCTGGAGGACATGTGGTAGGGATCAGGATTACCTCGCGAATTCAGGTATCGTGAGCTAGGAGGTGGAGGCCTTTGCTCTACAAAGTCCCAAGTCGCAAGATCACGATGTGATCTAAACCGTTGATTGAGGAGGAAGGAGAGCCGTGAGATATGGCGTCTCGATACATCATGTATCGGAGATTCGGGAGTTTGGAGAGGGCAGAACAAACTCTTTATTGTGCAAAGCTCCAAGTAGCGAGGATAAGAGATAGCCATTGGATCCAGGTCACAGGAAGACCATTGGATCAGAACGTTTTCCATATCCTACACTCGAGGGTTCGAAGGTTGAGAGAGTTTCTTTTTTATTACAGAAGTCACGAAGTGCTGAGGGTCGAGATTTCGGGTGGACACGTGGCATGACCATCAAGTGGGGACCATGTGGTTGATAGGTGGACACTCATTGCCTGGGAAGGAGTCAATGCCATGTTGACTTCTCGTGCTTCGGGTTCTCATAAGAAAGGAGAACAAAGGCTCAACAACTAAAGTTGCAAAGTTGTGAGTTCCGAGAAGAGCCGAAGGAGTCAAACCTTCTCTGACTTTCGCTTCTCGAGGTTTCGTAAAAGAAGGGCCTGAAGGTTCAACCCTTAAATTTGCAAACACACGAGTACCGAGAGGTGATAGTTGTTAGCCTTAGATGGAGGTCGCTTGAAGAAGCGCTAACGAGAAGGGAGGTATACCCGTATCGTCATCTTGGGCATCAGGAGTTTGGAAAAGAGGAGTCGAGAGCTTCGACTCATGAATTGACGAGATTGTGAGTTGTGAAAGGTGCTTGTGTTAAGGCCTTGGTCAGAGCGTTGTGGTCCCATGAACCGAGGTTTGGCCAGGGGCTAACCAACATTGAGCCTATTTCAACTTTTCAGCATTCGGGTGATCGAAAAGTCAAGGAATTCAAGCCAGGGTTCACGAAATCGCGAAAACTAAATTTTCCTTTTTAAGGACCAGGTCGTGGTCATATGGAAGTGTAAGGCTCGCCCTTTGTGTTAGTTTCTCAAGGTGAGTTTTCACAATGACCTGTGGATCAAAATTTTTAAAGGTTTCAGCAGGGAGCCAAAGAAGTCACTTCAGCTAAGGAAAGATTTGAAATGATCCTGTGAGCGGATCTCGGCCCGAGGGTAAGGGGGTCTGCATCATTTTTGGTATCAGAGCTTGAATCTGTTTGGATATTGCAGGCAGAGGAAGTGAGAGGAGAAAGAGTACTCTGATACACATTAGTTTGGTATCAGAGGAAGGCAAAGCATTGGAACTCTGTGGTGATTGTTTGCAGGTAGGCAACAATCAAGGAGATAGTTGGGAGGACTGTAGGAGACGCTGGAAGCACTCAGGGTTGCAGAGTGGCAGCAACAAGTTTTCCAGGAGGGTAGACCAGAGTAGGGAGATGGTGAATAAAGGTCATAGACATGGTGGAATGAAGATCCATCAACAACCAAGAAAAGATGAGATGGATAAAGAGCTCGCTAAGATCAGAGCGAGGATGGAGAAACTTGCACTGCAAATGCAACAGGATGCAAGATCACATTGGGTGTATGAATGGCCCATGAAAACGAAGGTAAAATGGCTAGTCAGGGATATGTTGGCCAGAATACAGTGGAGGCTATTGAAAATGTGGTTGAGGCATGTTGAAATCCTCAGGGATGATGAGAAGGAGATGGTTCAGGTATGTGAACCAGAGGTTGGGAGGAATCTCAGTGATGCTGACGATGAACTGAGATTGTTGAAAAAACTCAAAGACTGCCATGTGTGCAGAGACTGCCAAGAAGGAAGAACATAAAATTCCAATTGCCAGGAAAGCAATGAAATGAGATCACTACGGGATCTCATATACTGTCAGGAGGACAACATGGAAATTTAATGTTGCCAAGAGGGCAATAAGGTGAGATCACTGTGGGCTCTCATAAACTGCCAAGAGGACAGGACTAAAAATTCAAATTGCCAGGTGGGCAATAAGATGAGATCTAAGGATCTCATAGACTTCCAAGGGGGAAACAGAGAAATCCCATATTTCTAGGAGGGCAAAGGAGAGAAGATGAGCTCAGAGTTGAGTTCATATCAACAAGGACATTTGACAGAGGAGAAGGACCAGAAGGACATTTTGATCATTGGAGGAATTCAAATATTCCTGCCAGGTAGCTCAGTTGAGGCAAGAGTTTGTGTTGTCGATGTAGCAGAAACAGAAAGACAGCTAGCAGAGACTGTCAAAGAAGAGGAAGAGTTGGAGAAGATATCAAAAGTTTCCCAAGCAGAAGAAGGAAATGAGCATTCTGAGGAATGGCTCAAATTTTTCAGCCAGGAAGTTGAAACAGAGACGAATGCAGCATTGGAGCTTGCAGCAACAGTAGAAGAAGAAGAATACAACATGAGCTTTATTGATCTGTGTGAGCAGATTGAAGCCCTGGAGAGAAGGGTGATAGTGCAAAGAATTCACATCCAACAGATGAAGTTGGAGGCAGATGTAGGAGGAAAATACCATCCCAGGGAGCAGCTGGGAGAGGTTGTACTTGAGCCAACACAAAGAGAGATGGCAGCAACAACATTGTCACAGGGAGAAGCTGAGCATCAGCTCAGTAATGAGATTGCAGAATTGGAATATTCCACAGAGTGGGAAGTTAAGGCCACGAGGGATGGAGAAAATGGCATGGGAGATCATGATGATCTACCCATTTGCAAAGAATAAATGCAGTTGAGGAGACTGCAAGAACAAAGCCAGCCACAAGACCAGCTAGACAAGGAAATTGAGAAGATTTGAAAGTTGATGGTCAGATCAACAGAAGCTACCGGTGAAGGGAAGCTAAGAAGAAGAGAGACAACAGTAGCAGAGCAGTGGAAACAACAACAACAACAACAACAACAACAGAGCAGTGGAGTAGATGAACAATTCCAGAGGACTGTTTGGGATCCATTAGGATTTCAACAGAGGCATTGGGGAGAACATGAGTAGGAGCTCATGAATTTTTTGCAACAGAGGAGTATGATGCAGGAGCATCGCTTAAAAGCCATCCATGTGCCAGCGAGCCAGCCCACTTAGCGCATTCAAAGCATGCATTCAAGGAAGAGAGGCGTCAATCCTCTCACATTTTGAATTTGATTTCAATGTAATTAATGTATGTAAGGTCGTGGAGCCATAGAAACCATGCCTTTGAGCATGCGTTAGTTAAGAATAGCCTTAAATAGTTGTAAGGCTGGATCTAGCTCCGATCTGGACTAGACAACCATTTAAGTGTGAATTGAATGTAATTGAATGAGAGTAGGTGAGTATGGAGGGAAGAGCTCAAAGAGACCCCTCATGTAAAAGATCCTTGGTATCTGTATAGTTAGTCAATTAGTGCATATAGAGAGTGGAGATATAGGAGAGCTGTGCAATATTTAGAGTAGAGGGGAGAAGGAGCCAAGACTCTGTCAAAGTCTGAGCTTAAGAACACCTTGTAAAGGAGGCACTTCATATTAATATAAAGAGAAGATTTCTTGCATGAGTTTTGTGTGTCTTTATGCGTTTATGAATGTCTTCATGTGTGTGTGTGTTTATATGTTGTAGATGTATGATTAGATGTGCATTTGTAGGGACAGATAGGTTCTGCTATTTGTGGGTTCTTTGACTTTAGGTTTGGGGTTCTTTGAGGCTCCATGCTAAGAGGGTCTGATAAAACGTTGTGGGTTCTGAAAGCCAGTGCATAGATGCACTCCTGAATTCTGCAGAATTTGGGCAAGTACATGCCAGGAGGGCGCATCAGCTGAAGTCATTGGATCAAGGAGGAAACCTCAAGGTTGTTGAAAACCTTGGAGGTAAGACTGGGCAGAAGAGATCAAAGGACAGACCAGAATCATTGAGGGGTTATGTAGAGCTCTGCGAGGAGGGCATCGAGTGGGTGCAGATTGTGCACATAATAACTCTACTGTGAGTTCAAAGAGAAATCAGAATCACTGATGATTCTGTAGAAGCTCTGCCAAGAGGTCATTTGAGCAGGTGCATAGAAGGCATAGAGAAGACAAAATTTCTAAGAATTTTGTAAGGCTCTACCAAGAGGGCATTGAGCGAATTCACAGGATGTATTAGGAGAAGAACTCTATTTCGAGTTCGGAAAGAAGAAAGAATCACTGAGGATTCTGGAAACTCTACCAAGAGGGAATTGAGCAGGTGCCAGAGTGTACAGAGAACTCTTCGAGTTTTGACTCAAAAGAAGTGTCACAGGAGGACCTTCATAGGGTTGTTGAACACCCTACAGGCTAAGAAAGGAGTGCTTGAGTAGGAAGTTTTCCAGAAGGCATTTCCATCCTTTCAAGGAGAGAAAGGGACAGAGGATGAAGACCTGTGAAAGGAATGCATGAGGCCAACACTTGAGTGAAGTGTTGAGAGACAGTCGTCTGAAGTCTTATCAAGAGGAAGAGCAGGGCACGAAATATCTCAGGACAGATAGCACCTCCGAGTGTGTGGAGACTCTGTAGGAATCACAGAGGTTGAAGAAACCTTTCAAGGTTTCATAAGGATAAGCTCAGAAGGAAAAGTGCCTTCGTGCGTAGAGCATAGCTGCAAGGAGGAGCAGAAGGCCAATAAAACCCTTTGGAGGGTAAGAGTTTGAAAATATTAGGAGAGACAACATCCTTAGAACGCAGGCGAGAGCTAAGGAAATAGGCTTCGCAGAGGAAACAAAGGTCGAGGCCTTTGAAACTTTGTAAATCTTCCAAGTCTAGGAAGAAGCAAAAGCTCAGGAGGGAGCTATAGCTACCGTTGGATCGGTGTTAGAAGGAAAGATTTGGACCATTGAAGTTTCACATCCAGGTAGCGTAGGAGAGTGCATGAGCGGAAGAATGAAGATCTGGGTCGTCTGTTATAACCGTAAATTGCACCACACATGCTTACTAGGCATCCGGCCAACTCATATCCCTTCATTGCCAAAACATCTACTGAACAACTCTTTGGAAATCCTCTTGTGTCGAGGCCCACGCACCCTAACCCATTACTGCACACGTGTGCACACTGGCAATCCCACTACAACCCGCGTGTACCTAACAAATCACAAAAAAAGGAAATTTTCCGATGGAACAAAAATCTATGGGTCAGTTAACTGAAACTCTCGGCCATGCATGGTCGAGGGTTTGTCCAAAACCCTAGCTCCTTCTAGCCTATAAAAGAAGGGGTAGGGGTACCATTTGGAGGAGGAAAAAGATAGCGAAGAAACTCTACCCATTTGTCGAATCCATTGTCCCAACCCTTTAGCCTTTCCTCATGCCAAAGGAGATTTAATGCAAAGCAGTTGGAGGACAGAAGAAGAGGAGCCTAGGATCAGGATCAAGGAGCGGTGGCAGGTCTCGACTTTGATTGTAAGTTGATTCATTTTTCAAATAATAAAAGAATACTTTTTTCGTCCCAATGCATGAGTTATCTATGGTTTGTTTAATTTATGCTTAATTTCTAACCCTCAAGTAGAGAAGTAGCGTGCATGCATTGTTGTTTATTTTGATTGCACATTATCTTTGGAAGGAGCAGCTCAAGCGAGCGGTCAAAGTGCAATGGAGGATCTACACCAAACGTCAGTAACAAGGTTAGTAGTTCCTTTCCATGCATGTATTGTGAAAGAGGGGTTTAAGTCTGAACCTAGTTTGCAAGTCCGTAGGGTATTTTTTCCAACAACAGAATTAGCGACCATACTGGGGAAGATACTCTTTAGGGTTTCCGGATTTAGTTGAGTTTTTTGGGTAGTTTAAGAGATTAGATTTTCTGTTTCTTTGCCTGTCTTTTTCTGTTAGGTCTAAGAGAGCAGGGAGCCTAGTTCTTCATACCATTTTTCCCTTACTTCTACTTGACGGTAGTTTTCGGGACACACAGAGGTACACGCGGCCTGCATAAGGCCTGCATGCGTGTACCCGTGCCCTATCCTCTTGCAGCCCACGTGTGAACGCTAGCTGTAGGGATAACAGTAGCGTGTAGGAGTCCAGAGACCTGTAGAGGCAGTCCACCTCTTCCCTGTCATAATTATACATTCTCAGGGGGTTTTCTGGAATCTTGTCTGTGTCTTGTTGGTTCATAGTCCTATTTCAGATTGCCTTTTTTGCCTTGTTTTTCCTTGCATTATTTTTTCTTCTCTGTTAGAAAAGGCATCCAAGCCTTCAAGGGACCCTGGTTTTCAATACCAGAGGCCTCTTCCTGGTCTGGACTACCTGTTTTTATCTTTGTCTTATAAGTTATACATACACACGACATGTACAAGGTCAGCCCGCATGTACACGCGTCTTGTTTCAGCTCAGCACGTGTTCGCACGCGTGTTGTTTTAGTGACAGTAGCGTGCTTGACAGGATGATTTTTAATTAGGGTGGGGCAGTCATCCCCTCCTTTGGTGAGAAGTGTTCCTCTCAGGTGTTTGAGTCTAGGGTTGAACAGTCAGTAGGTTAGGGCCTCTTACCCTTAGCCTGTTTTTTCTCAGTTGATAGTTGACAGAAAATATAAAAAAAAATAAAATTGTTTTATGGTTTTTAGACAAGCGTAAGAGTCTTTGTTTTCTTGAGTTCCATTATGTGTCTTTACTTTGATTCTTTGCGATCTGCGCTTTAAGCCGGAATTTGTTTTTCGTGGTTTTGTGCTTGTCAGTATTTTCCCTTTGTTGCTTTATTTGCACTTAAATAAAATAAAAAATCTCTTTTCATTTTCATCTTTGTTTGAAGAGTGTGTTTCTGCATCATTAGCTAAGGAGAAGTCTTTTATTTCGTAAGTTTTTGCAGTGCATTTTGAGTATAAGTAGCTCGTAGTTGAGTGAAACTCCTTTGTGAAAAGTTGTTGAATTTTGCATTTAGTAAACGCCTTTTGTTTCCAGCATTTTTTCATTCGTTTTTTGCTTTCGTCTTTACACATCATCAGTTTCACCTTCATACCCCGTGATGTAAGAAAGCCCATAAAAGCAACACTAATTTAAAATCTATTAGACTTTTTCTTTGTAGGGTTCACAAACTAGTTCAAGACTAGGGCCTTGGATTAGGTTGGAGAGGAAACTCTCCAAGGCCATTCAAACCCAACCATTAGAGTCTGTGATAGGGAGTGTAGAAGTCTAGTTTCATGGAAGTTATCCGGGACCCCCCTCTAACACAGGGGATAAACATGAGGTCGCGTGCAGAAAGGTAGCGGAGATAACCCCTCCAAAGCCGGACCAATCGTAGTGGAGAACACATATCGAGGGCTTGTTTTGGGATTCCTTCGTTTTCATTTTCCATGGGGCTTCGTGGGTCTCGAATATATTCGAGGTCCTTAGTTGTCTTCTGGACCATTTTCTCTCGATGCCCTTTACAGGTTTCAGGCTTGATACCCTGCTCATTGTGGTCTACCCGACTTTCGATTGTACCCTCCTGGTGACTGTTCGCGTGTTGGCAACCTAGTTGCCAATCTTTTTAGGGACATACATGGGTGACTGCGGGGGTATACCGCGGTACCTAGGACAGACATCAAGCCATTCTTTGCAGAGTATACCCAAAGGGTTCTTTCGTATTCAAGTTGCACTTGCACCGGTAAGTTTCTCTAGTGTTGGTTGTTGTAACTGTTCTTCCAAATAGTTTAGTGATTGCTTGTCTTATCTCTTAGGGGCTTCTTTTTTAGTGTGTGTTACTGTTTGAACATGTATAATACCTTAGCATGTCTTTGATATTATCACACAGTGGAGGATCCTGAGCTCCGTTGGTCACAAAGGCTTCTGGGCCTGCCGCCGGTTATACTAGAGCCACCCCCGCCACCATTGAGGCGGAAGCTATACCAACAAGGGTCTTTTGAAGTGACTGGGTTACAAACCATTGTGTCCGAACAACTCCTAGAGGAATCAACTGCCAATCTCAGCTCGGTTGAAACCCCAACCACTGATACTTGGCCATAGGTTATTGTACCAATCCAATTTTACGAACGCCTGTCAGTGCCTCACACAGCTATGGAAACAAACACTGTTACTTCTTCTGGGAATTATTCCATTCCCACCATAGGTGCTACCACAGGAGAAGCATATCCTAACTTACCGTCGTTGGTCCGAGCCACCATGGTCTTGGCCACAACTACATCGCACAGTGGACCGAACCCGTCTATGGTGGTGGCCACAACTCCTTTCACACCTAGTGCAACAGGCCCTCTGTTCTCCTACGGTATGCCTAGTTTGGGTACAAGTCCTGCACTCACTTACTCCACTTTATAGACTTTGGGTTTGGGGGCAGGGAGCTCTAACGCTCCTCTGCAAGGTCAACATGGGGGCACTCCTGTCTCTTTTAATGCTTTTCCTTACGCTGGAGGTCATATCCCTCCTTCGTCCCCTTCGCTTGGTGGTCCACATCAGCAGTCTGTCGGGCAGCCTGCACACACTAGTTGGAGCCGGGAGTCAAGGAACACCTGCGCACAGTATGTTGGTAGGTTCATCACCGTTTGTTTGGAATGGGACGTTTGGTAACAAAATTTTCACATCCACTGCTTTCCCATCTGGGGGCACTCCCATTTTTGGACAGTCTACTCTGGCACAGGGTACTATTCCTACATCGAGGGCACATATAGCAGGACCTTGGAACTCGGGACAAGGATCTGTTCCCTCCTCTGGAATGTCATTCTAGGGTAATTCTTTCCACAGTCAATGGAACCCTGGAAAGACCACTATGCCTCTCCCATCAGGATCGGCATGGGGTAATCCTTCCCAAAGTCCTTCAAACACGATGCATGCCCAACACCCTATGTCCTTTATAGAAAATCAGTCGATGATGTCTCCACAGATGCAAAATCCTTATGCTGGTCAGGGCCATGGTTTCTACCAGAATCCGGGCCAGCAGCCAAACTTTTCCTGGCAACCTGCTGCCATTCAAACTCCAGGACCCTTTTACCCAGGTTATCAGCAACAACCCAAACTACCATTCTTGGCGACGTTACACTTGCCAGATTTGAAAAGGTTGTTAAATGATCCTATTTTTCATGATCCACGTTGGCCTCTTATGCCAACGAAGTTTCCTTCGGACATTCCAAAGTTCAAGGCCAAGACTAATGAAGATCCAAGAGATCATGTGACTACCTTCCATCTTTGGTGTTCATCTAACTCATTGAAAGATGACTCTGTACAATTGCGATTGTTTCAACGTACTCTTATCGGGAGTGCCACGAAATGGTATATCGAGCTCGATCGCTCAAGATACTCTTCCTTTGGCGAATTGGCGATGGCCTTCCTTAACCATTTCCAGTTACCTGTAAGATACGACGTTGGCACAGAGTTGCTCACCAATTTCGAACAGACAACAGCGGACCATATCTCTGATCGTATCTGAGAGTGGAGACGCCGGAAGAGTCTAATTAAAGTACCAGTCCCACCAGCATTCCTTCTTGAGTGGTTACTTAAGTCTTTGGTCCCACAATTATCCAAAGACGTCGCAACTTCTGTGGTTTTCTCCAAAGAAGATGCCATCATGAGGGCTCAACAGTTTGAGCTTATTTATTCTCAGTCTGGTTTATTGTACAACATCCTGCTGGATGCACCACGATCGATACTGGATAAAACTAGACAGAGAGCTAGACCACATGCCGATGGTATTTTTGGTTCAGCACAAACCAATCCCACTGAGCAATTGACAAAACAATTGCAACAGTTATCTATACAACAGTCAGCGGCCAGCCAGACTCCTGCTTTGGCTGCTCCTCCTACCCAAACGTTGGAAGTACACTCCATGAAGTCGACTAACCCAAAGGTCACCCAGCAGCCTGAAGGGAAGAAGAAACAACGAAAGAAGGGTAAGGGGGATAAAAAACCCACTGATAATGCTGGCGGGGACACCATGGAAAAAAGGAAGGTGAGGTATCCGTGCAACTTGTGTGCAGAAGACCACCCGACCCATCTTTGTCCTCAACTTGTAGAGGCCCAAAAGTTTGTCACACAGCAACAACAGGCAGTACTAACTAATCCCTTTCAACATGGGCAAAATTTAATTCAAGCCTCTACAAGCACGGAAGGGGGCAGTCAAGGACCCCCTCCGTCTTCGAACAACCCTACGAATGTATATATGTTGAAAGGTGATGCTTTTCTATCAACTAGAGCACATGCCTATAGTCAACCAAGTGCTTCTGAGAAGGGTAAAGAAGCTTATCTCCCACCTCTTCCTCTACAGATCGAGAAGACGTTGGGAGAAACAATGACACGCATTCCAAAGGGTGCATTTAAAAAAGCTTCTCACAACCCAAACACAAGGGCTGCCCAGAATTACTCTGTGGTGGAGGATTTATCACAAACCCCTTGTGCGATGTCTTCTTTGGAGGTCCTCCAAAGCTGCCCTGCTCAGAGGAAATCCTTGTTAACCGCTTTGGGATCTACTGAGACTTGTAACTCGGGTACCATCATGTTAGATACAACCGACTTAAAACCTCGTATGCCTTACCACGTAGCGTTTCGGATAGTAGTGGCTCATCCCACGAAAAAAATTACACGAAATATCTTTCGCACGGTGGTCGATGAGGGCGCCTCGACATGCGTTATGTCGTTAGCATGTTGGAAGGCCATTGGCCAGCCCTCTTTTTCTCCATCACCTACTCTCCTCACTGATTTCGACGGTTGTTCTTTCCGACCACATGGCATCGTTCCTTCTTTCCCTGTGCAGTTAGGAGGGAAAACTGTGTGTGTCGAAGTAGAGGTAGTCGATGCTCCCCTCGACTATAATCTCTTGTTAGGACGGAGTTGGACTTATGCTATGCAAGATGTGGTTGCTACAGTTTTTCGAGTGTTGTTGTTTCCACACGAGGGTCGGATAGTGACCATCGATCAATTGTCCTTCTCTAGACCTGACCCAGCCTTGGGGGCATCCACGGTCCCCATGATTGATAATCCTCAACCAGGTGTCATTAATGTAGGAGTTGGTTTGTGCCCGTCTTTGATGGGTACCTTCGATTACCCACCTCCTCACAATGATGTCAAATTTATATCTAATCACCATAAGGTTGAGATTTTTCAATTTTCGTCGTTCCGCACTACTTACTTGGAGGACCCTTGGATTCTTTCTTCCCCATCGGCCACGATGGATGAGACAGGGCACTCAGATATGTCCATTCCCTTGTCCGCCATTGAAGTAGCATACTCTTTAGTCCAGCAAGCTTCAGTTAACACTGATCCAACTCCTGCACAAGAGTTAGATCCACTGCTAGAGACTATTTGGGCTCAGGGTTCTCTCACCAAAATCGATTCATTAGACTTAGTTTTGCCCTCTGACGAGGCATTAATTGAATTAATGAATAGTCCAGACAAACCTTGGGAAGATCTTCATCACAGTTCATATTTCCTCCCAAAGTTAAGCCGAATCAAAGCAGGAGAATTCACCGTGACTATGACTGGAGATAGGTCTTGTCATACTAATCCCTTCGCTACACACAAGATCTATGTTGAGGGTAATATGGCAACCATTGTTGAAACGATGCCTATCAATATCTCCAGAACCCCTGGCGTCATAGACAATGTTTTCATCGGAGCATAAAACTCTCGCGAGGAGATGCCAGGCATCGATCCACAAAGAGTCTATCTCGAGCTAACTTTGTTGTTTTTCAAGCTCACTTTGAGATTCGAAAGCAACATCCGGCGAGACTGCATTTATGCTTTTCGATCTCGTCCGGATTAACTGAGAAAAGTAACCATTATGGAGTTTTCTTTAAGCCCTTTTTAGACTCCTTAAAGATGAAAAGATTGCCGAGTGACCTTGTTTCTTCACACTCGTTAAATTGGTCTAGAAGAACATTCCTTAAACAGGTCTCCTTTTAAGCCCTTTTCAAACCCTCTAAAAATGAAAAGATTGTCAAGCGATCTTGTGACCTTTCACGCTCGTTAAACTGAAATTTGAAGTCACGTCTGTCCGGCGGTAGTTTACCCCTTTTTCGGTCTGGACGGTCAACTGTACGAACAAAGGTATACTCTATCGAATTCCCAATCTTTAGAAGAGTACTCTCAGGTATAATTTTATTCCTTTTTTAGGCCTGAGGGACTAAATTTACGAAAAAGAAACCCCCACGGAGTCCATAGTTAAGCTCTTTTCAGACTCCCTAAAATTGAAAAGATCGTCGAGTGACCTTATTCTTTCACACTCGTTAAATTGGTCNAGAAGAATATTCCTGACAGAGTCCATAGTTAAGCTTTTTTCAGACTCCTTAAAAGTGAAAAAATAGCCGAGTGATCTTGTCCTTGTCACACTCGTTAAAATGGTTTTGAATTGACATCTAATCGGTGCTAGTTTATCCCTTTTTCGAACCTACTAGACTATTGTCGAAAAAGGTACCCCACTGGAGTCTCCTTTTATGCTTTTTCAGACTCTCTAAATATGAAAAACCACCAAGATTACCTTCTCTGGGCTCATTAAACTTACATCAAAGGACGTTACCATTGTGTGTTCTATAAACCGCATTTGCATACCTTATCCACTAGCCTTGTGACAGTTTGCTTCTGGGTCTTAACACCTTTGGCCGCCGAAGGATTTTTCCTGAGTATCATTTTACCAGAACATCAGTCTTGTCCTTGTGCCTCGAGCTTGTATGTTTGCAGTACTCGTTCCTCCATTGTAACGTAATATTCCTTTATTCTTTTTCAAAAATTATCAAAAAGAACAAAAAAAATTAAATATACCCCAAAAAGAGGATGGGAAAAGTATTTTCTTTATTGGCATCATAATGAGTCGCCCTTGGATAAAGCACATCTGTCCATTTGATCATCAGACTATGGGATGTAGTACGACCTTAGGAAGCTTTTTCTCGCTATATAGAGTTGTGTCCTCCACCGTTTGGTTACTCTTCCAAACATATGGAGAGTTTGTGTTGCCTCCTGCTTCGTAGACTTATGA
>ML784967.1:59398-100614 GCA_009831015.1 Picea engelmannii | reverse complement strand
CAGACTATGGGATGTAGTACGACCTTAGGAAGCTTTTTCTCGCTATATAGAGTTGTGTCCTCCACCGTTTGGTTACTCTTCCAAACATATGGAGAGTTTGTGTTGCCTCCTGCTTCGTAGACTTATGATTAACATATATGTTGCCTGAGTCTTATCACTTTTCGTTCTATTATCCAAGGGAAGTTTGTCACTAAGCCTGAGTCGGCCCCTCTGCAATATGTCTCTTGTCCACATACCCGGCCATCCTGAATGTCCAATCAAGTCCTTGTTCAAAATCACTGAAGCCTTCAGTCTGATCATCAAGATTATCAAGTCCATAACTAACGAGTCGTCGAAGACCTCTGGGTAGTGTAGTCGTACACTCATATTACACTCCTACCCGAGTTTTAGAAGATTTTGAAGTTGTTGCTCGAGCTCTGAAGTACAACCATCAGGCCGAATCAGCTTCTGGAAGATGGATACTCTATATGTATATCTTTCTGATTTCGAGATGTAGCTCCGCTGTGTATTATTCGCGGCTACTCTTTATAGTTATTTGACATGGATCTACAATGTATTTGATTGGTAGCCATGGTTCTATTTTATCCCGAGCATGGGTATGCCCGCCTCGGTGAGACATTTGTTATTTTGCAGACGGCACCTCCTGGTTCCTGATCTTTGGGCTCACTCATTCAGCACATCAGTAAAGATTCGTAAAAGATTGGCAATGTATTTCGGCCATCAGATGCTCTTCTGACCTTACACATTAGGGGGCATCTGTTATAACCCTAAATTGCACCACACATGCTTACCTGGCATCTGGCCAACTCATTTTCCTTCATTGCCAAAACGTCTGCTGAACAACTCTTTGGAAATCCTCTTGTGTCAAGGCCCACGCGCCCTAACCCATTACTGCACGCATGTGCACGCTGGCAGTCCCACTACAGCCCGCGTGTACATAACAAAGCACAAAAAAAGGAAAGTTTCCGACGGAACAAAAAGCTATGGGTCAGTTAACTGAAACCCTCGGCCATGCATGGCCAAGGGTTCGTCCAAAACCCTAGCTCCTTCTAGCCTATAAAATAAGGGGTAGGGGTACCATTTGGAGGAGGAAAAATATAGCGAAGAAACTCTGCCCATTTTCCGAATCCATTGTCCCAACCCTTTAGCCTTTCCTCATGCCAAAGGATATTTAACGCAAAGCGGTTGGAGGACATAAGAAGAGGAGCCCAGGATCAGGATCAAGGAGCGGTGGTCGGTCTCGACTTTGATTGTAAGTTGATTCATTTTTCAAATAATAAAAGAATACTTTTCTCGTCCCAATGCATGAGTTATCTATGGTTTGGTTAATTTATTCTTAATTTCTAACCCTCAAGTAGAGAAGTAGCATGCATGCATTGTTGTTTATTTTGATTGCAGATTATCTTTGGAAGGAGCTGCGCAAGCGAGCGGTCAAAGTGCAATGGAGGATCACCAAACGTCAGTAACAAGGTTAGTAGTTCCTTTCCATGCATGTATTGTGAAAGAGGGGTTTAAGTTTTGGGTGGTAGGTTAAAAAGTAATTTCTTTACAGTCAAAATCTGCATGCAAGTCTGACCCTAGTTTGCTAGTCCGTAGGGTATTTTTCCCAACAACACCGTCAGATCTAGCTCAGACAGCCGATAGACCTCAGATCTGTTGGAAGGAGTACAAGGTTTAACCCTTGTATGAGATGAGGGGAACGAAAGGTCTACTTCGACATTTCGGCTACCGAGAGATACAAAGGACAAGAGTCGAAACTCTTGACCCATGAAATTCTGAAAGGATTAGGACCGTCCATTCTGGAGGACAGGTGGTAGGGATCAAGATTACCTCGCGAATTCAGGTATCGTGAGCTGGGAGGTGGAGGCCTTTGCTCTACAAAGTCTCGATTCGCGATATCACAATGTGATCTGAACCGTTGATCGAGGAGGAAGGAGAGTTGTGAGATATGGCGTCTTGATACATCGCGTATCGGAGGTTCAAGAGTTTGGAGAGGGAGATCAAACTCTTGATTGCACGAAGCTTCGAGTAGTGAGGAGAAGAGACAGCCATTGGATCCAAGTCATAAAAAGACTGTTGGATCAGAACCTTTTCCATATCATGCACTCGAGGGTTCGGAGGTTGAGAGAGTTTCTTTTCGACTACAAAAGTCGCGAAGTGTTGAGGGCCTAGATTTCGGGTGGACATGTGGCGTGACCATCAAGTGGGGACTGCATCGTTGACAGGTGGACACTCGTCACCTAAGAAGGAGTCAACGCCCTGTTGACTTCTCGTGCTTCGGGTTCTCATAAGAAAGGAGCACAAAGGCTCAACAACTCAAGTTGCGAAGTTGCGAGTTTCAAGAAGAGCTGAAGGAGTCAAACCTTCTCTGACTTTCGCGTCTCGAGGTTTCATAAAACAAGGGCCGGAAGGTTCAACCCTTCAACTCAAGAAATCATGAGTAGCACGAGGTGCTAGCTGTTAGCCCTAGCCGTAGTTCACTTGAAGAAGCGCTAACGAGAAGGGAGGTATATTTGTATCGTCATCTCGTGTATCGAGAGTTTGGAAAAGAGGAGTCGAGAGCTTCGACTCACGAACTCACGAGATTGTGAGTTGTGAAAGGTTCTTGTGTTAAGGCCTTGGTCAGAGCGTTGTGGTCCCATGGACCAAGGTTTGGCCAGGGGCTAACCAACATTGAGCCTATTTCAACTTTTCAGCATTTGAGGGATCGAAAAGTCGAGGAATTCAAGCCAACGTTCGCGAAATCGCGAAACCTGAATTTTCCTTTTTAAGGACCAGGTCATGGTCGTAAGGACGTGTAAGGCTCTCCCTTGGTGTTAGTTGCTCAAGGCAAGTTTTCACAAGGACTTGTGGATTAAAATTGTTAAAGGTTTCAGTAGGGAGCCAAAGAAGCCGCTTCAGCTTAAGGAAATATTTGAAATGATCCTGTGAGCGGATCTCGGTCCGAGGGCAAGGGGGTCTACATCAATTTTGGTATCAGAGCTTGAATCTGTATGTATATTGCAGGCAAAGGAAGAGAGAGGAGAAAGGGTACTCTGATACACATTAGTTTGGTATCAGAGGAAGGCAAAGCATTGGAACTCTATGGTGATTGTTTGCAGGTAGGCAGCAGTCAAGGAGACAGTCGGGAGGACAAGAGTAGGGAGATGGCAGCAGTAGGTTTGCAGAGTGGTAGCAGCAGGTTTTCCAGGAGGGCAGACAAGAGTAGGGAGATGGTGACTAAAGGTCATAGACATGATGGAAATAAGATCCATCAGCAACCAAGAAAAGATGAGATGGATAAAGAGCTCACCGAGATCAGAGCGAGGATAGAGGAACTTGCATTATAGATGCAACAAGATGCAAGATCACATTGGGTGTATGAATGGCCCATGAAAGCGAAGGTAAAATGGCTAGTCAGGGAGATGTTAGCCAGAAGATAGTGGAGGCTGTTGAAAATGTGGTTGGGGCATGTTGAAAGCCTCAAGGATGATGAGGAGATGGTTCAGGTATGTGAACCAGAGGTTGCGAGGAATCTCAGTGATGCTAAGGATGAACTGAGATCGCTAAAAAATCTCAAAGACTGCCATGTGTGCAGAGACTGCCAAGAGGGCAGAACATAAATTTCCAATTTCCAGGAGAGCAATGAGATGAGATCACTGCGGGATCTCATAGACTGCCAGGAGGACAGCATGGAAATTTCATGTTTCCAAGAGGGCAATAAGGTGAGATCACTATGGGGTCTCATAGACTGCCAAGAGGACAGGACTGAAAATTCAAATTGCTAGGTGGGCAATAAGATGAGATCCGAGGATCTCATAGACTGCCAAGGGGGCAGCAGATAAATCCCATATTTCTAGAAGGGCAAGGGAGAGCAGATGAACTCAGAGTTGAGTTCATATCAACATGGACAAATGACAGAGGAGAAGGACCAGAAGGACATTCTGATCATTGGAGGAATTCAAGTATTCCTACCAGGTAGCTCAGTTTAGGCAAGAGTTTGTGTTTCCAATGTAGCAGCAACAGAAAGACAGCTAGCAGAGACTGTCAAAGAAGAGGAAGATTTGGAGCAGATATCAAAAGCTACCCAAGCAGAAGAAGGAAATGAATATTCCAAGGAATGGCTCAAATTTTTCAGCCAGGAAGCTGATACAGAGACGACTGCAGCATTGGAGCTTGCAGAAGAAGAAGAAGAAGAAGAAGACAACATGAGATTTGTTGATCTGTGTGAGCAAATTGAAGCCCTGGAGAGAAGGGAGATAGTGTAGAGAATGCACATCCAACAGATGAATTTGGAAGCAGATGCAGGAGGAAAATACCAGCCCAGGGAGCAGCTGGGAGAGTTTGGACTTGAGCCAACACAAAGAGAGAGGGAAGCAACAACACTGTCACAGGGAGAAGATGAGCATCATCTCAGTAATGAGATTGCAGAATTGGAATCTGCCACATAGTGGCAAGTTAAAGCCATGAGGGATGGAGAAGATGGCATGGAAGATCATGATGATCTACCCATTTGTAAATAAGAAATGTAGCCGAGGAGACTACAAGAACAGAGCCAGCCACAAGAGCAGCTAGACGAGGAGATTGAGAAGATCTAAAATTTGATGGTCAGATCAGCAGAAGCTACCAGTGAAGGTAAGCTAAGCAGAAGAGAGACAATAGAAGCAGAGCAATGGAAATAGCAACAACAACAACAACAACAGAGCAGTGGAGCAGATGAACAATTCCAAAGGACTGTTTGGGATCCAGGAGGATTTCAACAGAGGCGCTGGGGAGCTCATGATTTTTTCGCAGCAGAGGACTATGATGCAGGAGCATCTCTCCCAAGCTAGCCATGTACCAGCCAACCAACCCACTCACCGCATTCAAAGTGCGCATTCAAGGAAGAAAGGCGTCAGTCCTCTCACATTTTGAATTTTATTTCAATGTAATTAATGTATGTAAGGCCGTGGAGCCATAGAAGCCATGCCTTTGAGAAGGCATTAGTTAAGAGTAGCCTTAAATAGTTGTAAGGTTGGATCTAGCTCTGATATGGAATAGACAACCATTTAAGTGTGAATTCAATGTAATTGAATGAGAGTTGGTGAGGATGGAGGGAAGAGATCAAAGAGCCCCCTCATGTAAAAGATCCTTGGTATCTGTAGAGTTAGTCAATTAGCGCAGATAGAGAGTGGAGATATAAGAGAGCTGTGCGAGATTTAGAGTAGAGGGGAGAAGGAGCTGAGACTCTGTCAAATTTTGAGCTCAAGAACACCTTGTAAATGAGGCACTTCATATTAATATAAAGAGAAGAATTCCTACATGAGTTATGTGTGTCTTTATGCGTTTATGAATGTCTTCATGTGTGTGTATTTATATGCTTTAGATGTATGATTAGATGTGCATTTGCAGGGACATAGAGGTTCTGCTATCTGTGGGTTCTTTGACTTCAGGTTTGGGGTTCTTTGAGGCTTCATGCTAAGAGGGTCTGACAGAACGCTGCGGGTTCTGAAAGCCAGTGCATAGATGCACTCTTGAATTTTGCGGAATTTGGGCAAGTACGTTCCAGGAGGGCACACCAGCTGAAGTCATTGGCTCAAGAAGGAAACCTCAAGGTTGTTGAACACCTTGGAGGTAAGACTAGGCAGAAGAGAGAAAAGGACATACCAGAATCATTGAGGGGTTTTGTAGAGCTCTGCCAGGAGGGCATCGAGTGGGTGCAGATTGTGCACAGGAGAAATCTACTGTGAGTTCAGAGAGAAATCAGAATCATTGAGGATTCTGTAGAACCTCTGCCAGGAGGTCATTTCAGCAGGTGCATAGAAGGCACAAAGAAGACATAATTTCTAAGAATTATGTAAGGCTTTGCCAAGAGGGCATTGAGCGAATGCACAGGATGCATTAGGAGAAGAACTCTATTTCGAGTTCAGAAAGAAGAAAGAATCACTGAGGATTCTGGAAACTCTACCAAGAGGGAATTGAGTAGGTGCCAGAGTGTACAAAGAACTCTTTGAGTTCTGAGGAAGAAGAAGTGTCATAGGAGGACCTTCACAGGGTTGTTGAACACCCTGCAGGCTCAACAAGGAGTGCTTGAGTAGGAAGTTTCCAGAGGGCATTTTAATCCTTTCAAGGAGAGAAAGGGACAGAGGACGAAGACCTGTGCAAGGAATGCACCAGGAAAACACTTGAGTGAAGTGTTGAGAGACAGTCGTCTGAAGGCTTGTCAAGCGTAGGAGCAGGGCACGGAAAAACTCAGGAAAGATAACACCTTCGAGTGTGTGGAGACCCTATAGGAATCATAGAGGTCGAAGAAACCTTTCAAGGTTTCAGAAGGATAAGCTCAGGAGGAAAAGTGCCTTTGCACATAGATCATAGCTGCAAGGAGGAGCAGAAGGCCAAGAAAACCCTTTGGACGATAAGAGTTTTAAAAGATCAGGAGAGACAACGTCCTTAGAACGCAGGCGAGAGCCAAGGAAATAGGCTTTCCAGAGGAAACAAAGGCCGAGGCCTTTGAAACTTTGTAAATCTTCCAAGTCCAGGAAGAAGCGGAATCTCAGGAGGGAGCTACAATTATCATTGGATCGGTGTTGGAAAGAAAGATCTGGATCGTTGAAGTTTCACATCCAGACAGTGCAGGAGAGCATAGGAGTGAAAGGAAATAAATCTTGGCCGTCAGATCTAGCTTAGACAACCAATAGCCCTCAGATCTGTTGGAAGGAGTACGAGGTTTAACCCTCGTATTAGAAGAGGGGAACGAAAGGCCTACTTCAACATTTCGGCTACCGAGAGATACAAAGGACAGGAATCAGAACTCTTGACCCACGAAATTCTGAAAGGATCAGGACCATCCATTCTAGAGGATAGGTGGTAGGGATCAAGATTACCTCACAAATTTGGGTATCATGAGCTGGGAGGCAGAGGCCTTTTCTCTACAAATTCCCGACTCGTGAGATCATGATGTGATCTGAACTGTTGATCGAGGAGGAAGGAGAGTCGTGAGATATGGCGTCTCGATACATCATGTATCGGAGGTTCGAGAGTTTGGAGAGGTCAGATCAAACTCTTGATTGTGCAAAGCTCCGAGTAGTAAGGAGAAGAGACAACCGTTGGATCCAGGTCATAGGAAGACCGTTGTATTATAACGTTTTCCATATCGTGCACTCGAGGGTTCATTTTGAGAGAGTTTCTTTTCGACTACAGAATTCGCAAAGTGTTGAGGGTCAAGATTTCGAGCGGACAAGTGGTGTGACCATCAAGTGGGGACCGCATGGTTGATAGGTGGACACTCGTCACCTGGGAAGGAGTCAATGCCATGTTGACTTCTCATGCTTCAGGTTCTCATAAGAAAGGAGCACAAAGGCTCAACAACTCAAGTCGCGAAGTTGCGAGTTCTGAGAAGAGTTGAAGGAGTCAAACCTTCTCTGACTTTTGCGTCTCGAGGTTTCGTAAAAGAATAGCCTAAAGGTTCAACCCTTCAACTCGTGAACTCATGAGTAGAGATATGTGCTAGCTATTAGCCCTATCTGGAGATCGCTTGAAGAAGCGCTAACGAGAAGGGAGGTATACCCATATCGTCATCTCCGATATCGAGAGTTTGGAAAAGAGGAGTCGAGAGCTTCAACTCACGAACTCGCAAGATCGTGAGTTGTGAAAGGTGCTTGTGTTAAGGCCTTGGCCAGAGTGTTGTGGTCCCATGGACCAAGGTTTGGATAGGGGCTAACCAACATTGAGCCTATTTCGGCTTTTCGTCATTCGGGGGATCGAAATGTTGAGGAATTCAAGCCAGGGTTCGCGAAATCGCGAAACCCAAATTTTCCTTTTTAAGGACCAGGTCGTGGTCGTATGGAAGTGTAAGGCTCACCCTTGGTGTTAGTTTCTCAAGGCGAGTTTTCACAAGGACTGGTGGATTGAAATTGTTAAAGGTTTCAGTAGGGAGCCAAAGAAGCCGCTTTGGCTTAAGGAAAGATTTGAAACGATCCTGTGAGCGGATCTCAGCCCGAGGGAAAGGGGGTCTGCATCATTCGTCACCGTAGGCCATTCCATAATAGCCTCGACCATTGTTGGATCCACAACAATACCTTCGCTGAATATGACATGCGCTAAGTAGTGAATCTTTGATTGATAAAATGAGAATTTTAATAGCTTGCCAAACAATTTGTTCTCTCGTAAACACTGTAGTACCATGCACAATTTATCTTCGTGCTCCTCCATCATCCGAGAGTAAATCAAAATATCGTCAATGAATACTTGGAAGAAATTTTCCAAGTATTCGTGGAACATCCCATTCATCAAACTCATAAATACCCCTGGGGAATTCATTAGTCCAAATGGTAAAATAGTAAACTCGTAATGTCCAAAACTCGTCCTCAAGGCGGTCTCACGGATGTCATCCTCCTTGATCTGCAACTAGTGATACCCTGATCTCAAGTCGATATTTGAAAACATCGTCATGTCTTTCATCTGATCAAACAGATCATCAATCCTTGGCAACGAATACTGATTCTTGATCATTGTCTTATTCAATTGACGGTAGTCAATGCAGAGTATCCATGACCCATCCTTCTTTCGTATGAAAATAACAGGCGTACCTCACGGTGACACACTTGGACGTATAAGTCTTAGGTCCAACAACTCTAAGGTCGACATCTGATAAGGCATTATTTCTATCGATTCATTCCCTGGTTTTAGGTCAATGGTAAATTCCAATTCCCTCTCACGCGACAACCCTGGCAACTCCTTTAGGAAGACATACGCAAAATCTCATAGTACCAGAAGGTTTTCTAGCCCTTCCACCATGCCTTTTTCATTTAATGCAAGGATCGTATAAAGCGTGCATCCCTTGCGCATGCTCCTCCATAGATACAATGAAGAGATGAACCTCAGGGAAGCTACCTGGTTCCGAACTACAATCACACGTCTTTGTCCCTCATCATCGACCAAGCTCGATTGTTTCATGTTACGGTTGAGTATCGCCTCATGCGATTCCAACCAGTCCATACTGATCACGACGTCATAAGACCCTAATATCATGACATACAGGTTGGCCCTTGTGAAAAACTCTCCAAGGTTAAGTCTACAACCCGTAATCTTCCATCCAACCTTTTGTCTGGCTCCCAAAGCCATTTTTACAAAGATTAACTCGTCATGTTCGGTTGCCTTTACCTTAATTATTTTTAGTGCTCCACCAGAAATAAAACTCTCTGTAGCACCCAGATCTATCAAAACACTAAGGGTCTATTAGGTGACGATACCTGATGTCTCGAGCATAGTCGATTGGTTCTCTGCTCAGTGGTTATTCACCGTTGCATGAATCCGATAGGCCTTGTCCAAATCTCCTGCGATAGTGGGTCTAACTGATCCAGATGCTCTGGTCCTCTCAATTGGGAATTCATGCTGGTAATGTGACTCTCCACATGTCCAACACCCTTTCTTTAGTCTAGTACTCCTGGTACCTGAAGTAGAAGCTGACGACCCACTGACCTGGAACCCTGGTTTGTTCTGCTAAACATGCCTAAACTACTGATGTTGCAGTCGATGCTGCTATTGGTGTTGTGGTCCTTTGTAAGGAGTCCGCTGCTAAGGCACTGGTCATCAAGGTGTAGTGAAAGTGTATCCTCTCTAGATTCCACGATATCCCGGTGAATGTCTAGCTGGTGTTTGATGCTGCTGCGCACCAGATGACGCCTGTCCCGCTGGATTCCGGCTCTGACTCCTGTTGATAAGCTCCTCCTCTACTATGAGGGCCTTTTGGACAATATCATGCAAGGCTTGGGGCATCAAAATCCTCACCTTTGCATGAATTCTAACATTAAGGCCGAACATGAACTTGTTGACCTTAAGTTTCTTGGTATTCAGGTGTAGAGCATATTGAAGCAACTCCATGAAACATGCCTCATACTCAGGCACCGTATGGCCACCCTGTCGCAAGGCATTGAACTTGTTGAGTTGATGCTCAATGAATTCCTCAAACATATACCTCTCCTGGAACCGTTCCTCGAACAGTTCACATGACACGTCTTTGACTTCCATGTTCAATTGCGGTAGGAGCGTCTTCCACCAGAGAAGAGAGCTCCCTTTCAATTGAAAGACCGCCATGCATACCTTCATGTTGGAGGTATAGTCGTGAAGTTCAAAGAAAATTTCCATATTCTCCAACCATGCCTCGGCGGCTGCACCGTCCGGGGCACCAAAGAACTTAGGAAACTTGACCTTCTTGAGTTCGAGGTGGATGCTACTAGTATCGACCAGGGCGCGCGGTGGACCCTCAGAAGGTGTCGATTCCCTAGGATCATCTCTATCCAAATGAATGATTAGTGCCTCAGACATCCTCTGAAAAGACCTCATTAGCCCAACCACATCACCCACAACTATCTATTCTTTCCTGACAACCTGTTCGTCCCCCTGGGGGTTAGAACTCTCGGGCGTGGATGCTACTGGGGGCATTGCACCTCCTCCCCTAGCACCTCATCGTCTACCTTCGCAACCTCCTCTAATCATGATTACCTCCATGAATACAGACCAATTTGATTAACAACATTTATATAGTCACTTATCTAATCAATGGAAGCCATAGTGATCCCAAGTCACGAGTTGAACAGACTCTGATACCATATGTAACATCCCCAACCGTTCAACATAATTTTTTTTGTTTTAACTATAGGACAATAACATCAACAATAAGTCATATCAACACATATCGACGATATCTAAAGAAACGTTTCACACAACGCATAAGAATGAAAACATAGCATATTAGCACACCAAGAAGCTTGGAGAAATTTACGAACATTTAATCAGATAAAGGAAATAACTGACTACCCACCCGTCCTACC
The DNA here is from genome assembly GCA_009831015.1 of Picea engelmannii. Lineage (NCBI taxonomy): Eukaryota > Viridiplantae > Streptophyta > Pinopsida > Pinales > Pinaceae > Picea > Picea engelmannii. The sequence goes on along the minus strand of ML784967.1, from coordinate 89,824 downwards.
CTGCATGGTTAGGACCTCTAGGACACATAAGAAACACTCAAGCCCAGGTTCCCATCGATTTTGACCATTTAAGGTCTCAGGGTTGGCAACTATTTTGAGGAACAAGGAGGTGTCTACATCCCCCTCCCGACACAAACAACCAAGAAGACTAAGCTAAACGCAACATCCGCGATCAACTAAGACTTCATTCCATCAATCCTAACATCAATTAACCATGGGTGAGGGTAATCAATACTACTGACAATCATATATCAACTTTAATTAACAACTCAATAACAATCTAGTTCAAACCAATCTAGCATCATCAATATTATTGGCGCAATAGAACACAAATTAATCAATCATTTCATCTACAAGGTGCAAGAAATCTAAAGACACAACCAGTCACAATCATAATAAATTCATGGCACAACATAAATTAAGTTAAATTCATAGTGCAAGGGTTCTAATATGATGTCAACTACACATTAATGTTTCCAACAGTGCGCTAGTGATCGAGTCACTTTTATTCGTAAATATCATTATTCAAGGTGCGTGATAAGGATCTACTACGACACAAATCCATCTAGCTAGCACCATAGCCTCCTCTAAAACATCTTATATAAAGGTCAACTAAATTAAACCCTTAACAATATATCCCTACTTTTAGAAATAAACCATGCTTCCCTGCTTTATTTTCTTCAAGACAATCCCTTAAACATTAAGAAGAATAAATCAGCTATAATTAATAATTACAATTATCATAAAAGGGTTCCAATGCCAACATTAATAATTTCAATATGTCCTTATTTAATTCCCTGTTGTAAAGGAAATTAAAACATAATCACAATGATCCCAATTAACTAATAAAATTAATGCAAAAACATAAATCTAACTAATGCCATATTCATAATTAACTAAAGCCATAATCATAATTAAAGCATTATAAAACTAATTCCTTAAACAATTAAACTAATAAAATTGTTACTTAGAAACAAATTGATATATACTAAAATTTCACAATAAAATTGGGTACGATGGCTGCTTTAATTATAGTTGTAATCACCACATCCCACATTAAAACAATCAAACTGGTGTTTACACCTCGTCTCACCATTCATCAACATTCACAGTTTTCAATACAACATTGCCTTGATCACTACTATCTCAAATAAACTAATAAAACAGGGGTAAGTGGTTACTAAAGTAAGGGACAATCGCCACAATTAATTAAATCGAATACATTGTTGAAGAAAAAAATTCGAGCGAAATCGCTGTGATGAAAACTTGATAGTTTCCTTGAGCATTGTTTACTTTATCTGAATAGGCGCCAATAATAAATGAAAATAAAAAAATGCTACAGAGTTAGCAATCAACTAGACAAGTGGCTTAACAAACTAATTTTGGAAGGAGACACGCGGAATAAATTTTCCTAAAATTTATTCTCCAAAAACAGCTGAAGATAATTCTCAAATTAGGATAGCAACAGGATAAGAAACAAGTGGTCTGACTAACACGCACAGGTCAGAATTAAAAGAAAAGAGCGAATCCTTCTTAAAATGGGTTTAAAAATATAATTTGCTCTCGGGTTCGTTTACAGGTTTTAATCATTTTTCTTAAAATTTCGGTGGGCTCGAGGCCCAATCAACTATCTTAAATTATATTCCAAATCTCCCAATTCCATGAAATAAGTGCCAATATAATACAAGACAAGCATCAAGCCCAGCGCCAAGCCACCGAGTAATTTATCAGGAAGCATTGTGCACAAAGCGTCAAGCGTCAAAAACACAACAAAGGAGATATTGGCCTCCAAGGCCCATAAACGAAAATGTCGGGCATATGCCAATCGTTGTGCATTCCAATTTTTCGAATATTTACGGAAGCCACTTTACTTCTTTGTCCATGGTTGCGTGCTCACTGGACTCTGGGAGAATTGAACCTTCGTGGCCATGCAATTAGCCAAGTGCACGTGAGATTGCTAACCGACCGATGGGGTAACTTGGTCAAAGGCAATAATGCAGGACAAGTTGTCAACACCATCAACATTGACAACACCCATGTAAGGAGCCAAAGGAAGCCACCGAACGGTTAAACTGTTCCACGCGACAGGTAGAAACATTCTCCTAGGGAGACTGTTGGCAGCAGGCTGAAATGGGAAAGAAAGTGTGCACACAGAAGAATGATAGCTGTAAGAGAAATCGTGGGAAAGAAAGCATGCAGGAAGAAGAACAAGAGATGGAAGAGCAATCATGGGAAGGGAAGCGTGCAAGAGGAAAGTGACAAATAGCAAGAAGCATAGCACGCACGCATGTAAGAAGGAGGTGACAACTGGAAGGAAGTAGCGAATGCATGCAGAGAAGGAAGACCTAATGACATAAGAGTTAGGGTTTTTGGTAAGAGTTTTTGTGTAAACAGATGAAGAGCCCGATAGATATAAATACAGGCAAGCAGGTATCAAAGAGAGGTTAGATCGAGGGTACGTTGGTTCAAGGGTAGGTTGGTTCGAGAGTTAGAGAGTTCAGAGATTTTTCCAGGGCTGAGCTTCCATTTTATGTAATACGGTGATAAGGGATTAATTGTATCGAGAGAGATAAGAGAGAGGTAGATCTCGAGGATCAGATCGCAGGCTGAGGAGCCTGGTGCGATCTAGTTCTCCTTGCAGAGATCTTGCCGATCTAAGAAGAATTGTAAGCGTGAGGCGTAACAATTGCAGAACTATCATAATAAAAGAGCTAAGAGCCAAATCTTTGTGGGTGTAGCCCTCGGAGGGGGTGAACCACGGTAATACTTGTGTAATGTGATGAATGCATGCATCCCTCTGCTTATTGTTGTTAGTTAGATACTAGATGCGATGAATGGATGAGTTATTATACTGTTTAGTTCATTTCTATTGCACTGTTTAATTCTGAAGGTCAGATAACAATAATTTGTAATACAGTTAATAACTAGTGGCTGAGAATGCAGACCCTCTATATCCTACTCAATCCTAGGCTGTAAATGCATGAGTCTTACAGCCACCCATTAAAGCTATCTCGGGTGAGACTGCGCGGTGCATTCTGTGTGTTGTTTTGCCTTCTGGTTCACCAGAAGGGCCGATAGTTTTAGGCTTTGTTGGTACCCTGAAAGATACGAACCTCGGGTCTGGAGTACAAAGTTGCTTGGTAGGTTAAGAAACCAACAAATGGTTATGTTGTCGTTGTAAAAGGAACTTGAAAGGATTTGAGTAGATGGGATAGAACACATGTGGAGAAAAATGAGTGAAACTAGAAGATTGTTAAGTCACTAGAAGGGAATGTTGAGGCCATGGAACCCCACGAAAGCAGAGATCGAAGGCTGGTTGGAAACTAAAGAGCTAGAGTTTTCCCAAAAAGACAATAGAAACCCTAGTCTTACGCCTCACAAATATCTGGATAGATACGTGTTTACAGATTTACACGAAGTCTTTTTCTCTGATTTTCCTCACCTATTGCATGAGTGGATACTAAGGTTGAAAGATACCCACGTGATGAACCAGATCTGACCGCTAGATTGGACCCTATTACAGATTGACCAGTTACAATAGGTGAAAAAAAAATTCACCCGCACAGTCAATTTTTGGCTTAACAGTATTGTGGCAGGCTTCATCATAGAATTTGCAGTCGACACAGTGAAGTCATACAGTGCAGCAGAGCAGGAATTCCTACGCGGACCTCGCGGAAGGTACATTTGATCACTGTATACTTCAATTAAAATACTGCTATATAAAAAAGGTTTAATGACGATGGAAGAAGATAGCTAAACTTTCCTGCGTGCATGGGCGAAGGGGGGAAGCATTGACATAGGGGAGGATAAATGGTCGAAGGAGAGGAAAAAGGCAAGAAGGAGGAGGAATCTTTGGACCCAATCTTGTTGGATGACGACAAACTTAAGTGGATCTTGGTGTCACTTAGAATGACGCGTAGTGGAGCACCCTACCAATATAAGGTGAATAGAAAGAAGAGATCCATAGCCGTGAGGGAGGGTTTGGAAGACGATGAATAAGACGTAGAGAATCTCCGGGCTATGGAGAAGATTAAGGAAATCCTGTGCACAACCTATGCGAGGAAAACAAGAGGCCCAAGAACAGGAGGAGAAGAGAGCCATCCTTTTTGTATTAATGTCAGTGTGGAATCCATAAACCCATGTGTGACTCATAAACCAAAGAGAACATCACTGTTTAGAAAACTGAAGTTCGGAGGAAGTTCGATAGCAAGAAACACATCTACTACCGGAGTAACAACTGGAGGATCTAGTTTAGGCAGTACGAGTCAAGTATCTACACCACGCGATGGAGGTAGCAATTGAGTATTAGAATGGTAGGACATGGCCCCATGATCAGATTACCAGAGTTCTTAGGAGAAGAAGAAGAAGACTCAGAAAAGCATTTGTTCATTTGTGCAAAGATCTGGGAGGAAAAACATATCACAGATGAAGATACCAAACTTGCGCAACTAGCGATCGCGCTAAGAGACCGCACACTAGAATGGTACATGAGTCTAGACAAAAACAATGCTCCTAAGATGACGATGACACTAGAAGACATCAAGAAGCTACTGATTAATGAATTCTAGAAGCCGAGCTTAGAGGACCAGTACATGAATGAAATGATTGAGATTCGATAGAAACCAGGAGAATTCGTATGGGAGATTGACCAAAGGTTTAAGCGATTAAAGGGAAAGTTAAAATACCTTATGACCGATATGCAACACCGACGTCTTCTTGTGAACTCACTACTCCCGCATTTAAAATACCCCTTACGACAATAGAAGTTTTAGACACAAGCTGAGGCATTGTAGGCAGCCTTGCAGCTGGAAAAGAACCGGTACTAGTAGACGGACCCGACCATTGAAGAATCGAAGGAGGATTTGAAGGACCTCACGTTTCACTTGAATCAAAATAAGAACAAGGACAAACATGAAGTTTTTTGGTGCACCACATGCAGGACAGAAGGACACCACAAGAACGAATGTCCAACATTCACGCAGTATATGGCAATAGGCATTCCAAACCCACTCCCACAGGGAGGACTATGGTGCGAAACATGAAAGAAATTTGGTCATGGCCCTTATCACTGCACGATGATGCAAAAGTACTAGACAATTCCCAAGAATTCTTACTGCACTTTTTGTAAGTCTGTAGGCCATGATGACAAGGATTTCAGAACTATGGAGTTGATGCAGGAAAGAACATCAGACGCCTACAGGGTACAGGCCAAAATGATGACTGGGCAAGCAATGCCCCAGTTCAATCAAGTCCCAGGTCCATACAATACTGTACAACAACAATACAACCCAGTGCAACCCCAGTATAATACCGCACAGTACAACCAGGAACCACCATATAACGTGCAGAGAGGGGATAGAGTAGACTATCGAGGAGGAAGATAAGCCAGAGGAGGCTTCAGATGTGGCAGAGGACCAATCATGTGTCACAATTTTCAGCAACTGAGACATTAAGCAAGGGAATGCCGACTGCCGCCAACAACTTTTATGTATTGTCATGCATCGGATCACGAGACAGAGGAATTCCTGACATTGTTAGTAAATATCCAGGAAAAAAGGAACCAGAACAACCCAAATGTGCAATGGATTTCAATCGAAGCAAGGGAGGATGGACGAAATATCAACATAGTCACCCAAGGAGGAACGAAGACAGAAAACGACATAGTCCGACAAGAACCTGCATAGAACCAATGGGTAAGGAAGAACACCAAACCAAGGAAGCAGTTCGATGCACCCAAAGAAAAGGAGACTTTTAAGGAAGACAGACAAGAATTTTAGACAAAGGACACAACATCGACTTCCACTATGCAACCAACCCATGAAGCCCTAGAATACGAAATGCTGCCATCATTGGATCATACCGAAGGACTTCCATTTAAGGGACAAGTAAGTACTATCCAAGACTTCTTGCAGTCATGCATCAAAATATTAAGTGACCCTGCATTTATGAAAATATTGCAAAACATCTTAAAAAAATGTAGCAACGAAACAAAACAAAAATTAGAACAAAAAATTGTCAATCACCTACAGACAAGGAGAAGAACAAGTGGGGAATTCAGATTGAATTCCAACATTGGGGATTTCAATATGGGAGATATCATACTAGACTTAAGATCCGAAGTAAATGTACTACCCAAGAAAACCTGGCAATGCATGGGAGAAACAACCTTGGGATATTCGAATGTCCAACTAAAACTAGCGAACCAACACAGAGTTCTACCAATAGGGAGACTGAAGGGTGTAATGGTAGATCTTGATGGTGTGTGCACCAAAGAATATTTTGAAGTCATCGAAATAGTAGATGGCACAACACCATACCTGACACTACTCAGTCTGGACTGGGCATTTGACAACCAGTCCATAATTAATTTGAAGACAAGAAAAATGACATTTCAATCCAGAGATTACAGGGTTATAACACCACTAGATCCATCAGAAGGGGAAAGGTTCATAGAACCCACTTGCTTAGACTTAGAGGAAATCAACCAGTTATATAGGAAAACTACATGCAAGGAGGATTATGTAAACCCAACTATAGACGGGGTACTCAGTTGGTATAGTATTACTTCATGTGCGATGGATTCAGACACCAGGTTAAAAAATTGGCAGCAGAGACTACATGAAGTGTCCACAAGAAGATGTGCAAGAATAGATCGTACAGTGAGATGGAAGGCATAGAAATCCCAGAACCACCCAATTTCCATGGACTTAATGATTTAGAAACATTATTGACACAATATGAAGATGAAGTATTAGAGAACTAGAGGCTACTAGCACTAGACTTAGCACTCAAGGCCACACCCGCCAGATGGTGGGGCGCACACAAGGAGATCATCACACACTGGTACCAATGTAAAAGGCTACTACGAATAAGGTTCGACACAGCACAGAAAAACAACAAACAACAGAGATATGAAGGATTTGACACACCAGCGAAACACTTGAGGGAGTGAGAAACGCTGTGGAAATTGACACCACCTGAGGAATGGCCTCACCACTTTATTCATACAATGGAGGGCATACCAGTGAACTGGTATACAGATAAGGAACTACGCAAAGGAACTACAACATGGGCAACATTGCAGCAAAACTTTACCACCACTTTCTCATTCGATCATGAGAACCCCAACATAGATGTAGCTCTAAAACGAATCAGAGGAGTCATATTCATTAAGGGACCAGAAGTAGAGCTTATTATCGAAGAGCAGCAGTGAAATAGACAGACAGTCAAGGAAATACTATCATGTTACCAGGTACAGGGGGACATACCAGACGAAGAGAACCCATGTGACATTTAGATTGCAGAAGCAGAGGGCGACATAGATGTGAAGGGACCACAAATAGAGTTTGAAGTTATTTCCATGCCAATCAAAGTAAAGAAAGTTAACATTGGCACAACGGAACATCCCAAAATGGCCAGCATTGGAGACTACTGGGATGAATCAACAGTAGAAAGTATTACAAAATTATTGTGCGAATAAAATGACTTATTTCCTACAACATTCACAGAGATGAAAGGTATAGTAGGTGAACTGGGAGAAATGAAAATACCTCTCAGAATAGAAGCGAGACCGATTAGACAACGACCATATAGACTGAACCCTGTATATAAACAGAAAGTTAAAGAGGAGATTGAACGAATGCTTGAAGCCGACATAATTGAACCAGTCGAGGAATCAAAATGGATAAGCCCGATGGTCATACAGGACAAGAAACAAGGAAGAGGGATTAGGATATGTGTCGACTTGAGGAAGTTGAATGATGCATGCCTACACGACCCATTCCCTACACTGTTCACGGATGAATTGCTAGAGAATGTGGGGGGACATGAAGCGCACTCATTCACCTAAGGATTCTTAGGTTACCATCAAATTAAGATAGCACAGAAGGATAGATACAAGATCACATTCGCAACGGAATGGGGATCTTACCAATATATAATCATGCCCTTCAGACTGAAGAATGCACCAACAATCTTCTCCAGAGTAGTTATCGCAGCTTTCAAAGAATTCATCCACCAGTTTCTCGAAGTATATCTAGATGACTGGACAGTCTATAGTATGTTGAAGAACCATTTAGAAGTCTTACACTTGATGCTAGAGCGATGCAGACAGTGTCAGATATCACTGAACATAAAGAAATGCATATTTGGAACACCATTTGGGATACTATTGGGCCATATAATATGCAAACAAGGGCTATTGGTTGATCCAGCAAAGTTCGTCGTCATCGTCAATTTACCGGCGTTGAAAACAACCCGTCAACTACAAGCGACGTTAGGACACACATGATACTATCAAAAATTTATCAAAGGATATGCGTAGATCACAACACCAATGGAAAAACTACTGAGGAAGGATACAAAGTACCAATGGAACGACGAGTGTCAACATGGTCTGGATACCCTGAAGGAAAAGATGGTCACTGCACCGATATTAGTATTTTCGGACTGGGGAAAGGAATTCCATGTGCATGTAGATGCATCAACGATAGCACTCAGAGCTATATTAGCGCATCCAGGAGCAGGCGAATTGGATCACCTGATAGAATTTGCAAGCATAAAACTATCTGAATCAAAACAGAACTATAACACAATGGAAAGAGAAGGCCTAGATAAGGTTTATGCACTTCAGAAGTATAGACACTACTTACTGGGAAAACATTTTAAGATGTTTACAGATCACTCATCTCTACAATACCTAGTCAACAAGCCAATGTTGGGGGGGAGAATCTATTGATGGTTATTGTTGTTCCAGGAATTTGACTTCGAGGTAATCGTCAAACCAGGAAAACTAAATGTAGGCCCTGACCACCTATCATGGGTCACAAATGGAGAAGAACCCACAAGCTTAGAAGACAACTTTTTGGATGTACAACTATTCTCGGTACAAATTGTTGATGACTACTTTGTAGATATCATCCAGTATTTGAGCACAGGTACCGCACCACAAGAGTATACCACCACGCAGAAGAATAACGTGGTAGTTCTCGCAATCGACTATCAACTGATCGTAGGACATCTATATAAAATGGGCATAGATAACATTTTACGAAGCTACGTGTTGGAGCATGAATGACCAAGGATTCTATCAGAAGCCCACGAGGGGTTGGTAGGAGGACATTACGTAGGAAAATATATTGTGCAGAAGGTACTTCGTGCAGGACTATGGTGGCCAACGATCCATAGGGATTCGAAAGAATATTTTCAGGCATGCGATGTCTGTCAAAGGGTAGGCAAACCCAACATAAGGGATGAGATGTCGTTACGACCGCAAGTGACACTACAGGCATTTGATAAATGGGAAATAGACTTTGTGGGACCTATTAACCCACCAGTGAGAAGAATAGGGGCAAGATACATCATCACCGTGACAGAATACCTAACAAGATGGGTGGAAGTCGCACCAGTAAAGGACTGTAGCGCAAAGATCATTGCACACTTTTTATTCGAACAAGTAATTACTAGGTTTGGGTGCCCAAGAGTTCTGATGAGTGATCAGGGCCCACATTTCATAAATAACACCATCCATGCAATGCTCGAAAAATTTTAAGTTCACCACCATAAAATAACACTGTATCACCCACAGGCGAATGGCACAGTAGAAGCCTTCAACAAAGTTCTAGAGAACCCATTGACAAAGATCTGTAATGTCAACAGAGACGACTGGGACCTCAAAGTACCAGCAATATTATGGGCATATAGGACAACATGAAATAATTTGACAGGCCAAACACCATTTAAACTCGTCTACAACCAAGAAGCGGTAGTACCATTGGAATTTTTAATACCAAGCTTACGCGTAGCCACTATCACACAAATGACAGAACGTGACGCAATACAAGAAAGGTTGCATCAACTATTAGTAATGGAGGAAGACCGAATCCTGGCAGGATTCCATCAACAAGTGAAATAGGCCAGAGACAAAGCATGGCACGACCGACACATTAAGAAGAAGACTTTCACATAAGGCGATCTAGTATTGCTCTATGACAACAAATCGTTTTAGCACCCACGAAAGATGAGAACTCATTGGCTAGGACCATACGAGGTCAAGATGGTAAAAGAAGGTGGAGTTGTATAGTTAAGAGATATAGCAGGCGCAGACCTCCGAGGAATGATCAATGGGAGCTGACTGAAGCTGTACAAAGACATTCGACCACCCACCACACAGTAAAAAAAAACAAAACAAAACAAAACAAAAACAAGAAGCCATGAAAAAGAGACAGGAATGAGTTGGAACATAGAGTGGAAGAAATTTTTGGGAAACTTCCAAACACAATGGAGGGAAATGAACTCCCAACCACAGCGAAGATCGACCATATTGCGCAGGAAATTGCGCAATACTAGAAGGAGATTGGGGATCTCCAAGAACAACTAACACCAACAAGTCCACCATCAGTAAAGGAGCAAAGGAGGTAGGCAACAATAGCACAAATGCAGGAGATGGAGAAACAGGTTAGCAAAGTAGCTGACTTGCTCAACAAAGTAGGGAAACTTTGGACAACACTAGAGGAGGATCCACAGGTTCAACGCTAGGACAAGGAAGAGGAAAGGATCAATGCAGTGATCCAAGAACTCAAGCAGAAGAAAAAGATCATACCGATCCCAGAATGCGTAAAGGCGGCACAAGAGTTGAAGAAGATGCACGCAGAGCTCATCATTGTGCAGACACAAAAATAGGAGCGACAGGCTCAAACAGAACCGTTACAGGTACGGGTAGCAGAAGTACTCGCACAAGAAAAAGCGGATAGAGCACAGATGGTGCAAACCCAGGCAAAATGCGCAGGACTATTGAGTGGTGAAGTGGTCGTTCAGGTTGTCGAAACCATTAAGATGAAGACTGCGCATGCACTGACAACAACAGTAGAGCTAAGGGAAAAGTTCCATATGATCACTAAAGAGATCGACGCAACTCAAAAAGATTAGGTGACTTGGGAGGAGTCACATGTCAATGTTGGGGGCCTGTTGACAGTAGGCTAAAATGGGAAAGAAAGTGTGCACGAAGAAGAATGACAGCTGGAAGAGAAATCGTGGGAAAGAAAGCGTGCATGAAGAAGAATGACAGCTGGAAGAGCAATCGTGGGAAGGGAAGCATGCATGAGGAAAGAGAGAACTATCAAGAAGCACAACATGCATGCAAGCAATAAGGAGGCGACAACTGGAAGGAAGCAGCGAATAGATATAGAGAAGGAAGACCTAACAACATAAGAGTTGGGGTTTTTGGTAAGAGTTTTTGTGTAAACGAATGAAGAGCCCGATAGATATAAATATAGGCAAGCAGGTATCAAAGAGAGGTTAGATCAAGGGTAGGTTTGTTCGAGAGTTAGAGATTTCAGAGATTCAGAAGTTTAGATATTTTGCCAGGGCTGAGCTTCCATTTTATGTAATACGTTGATAAGGGATTACTTGTAACGAGAGAGCTAAGCAGGAGGTAAATCTCGAGGATCATATTGCAGGCTAAGGATCCTAGTGCGATTTAGTTCACCTCGCAAAGATCTTTCCGATCTGAGAAGAATTGTAAGCAAGAGGCCCAAGAATTACAGAACTATCATAATAAAAGAGCTAAGAGCCGAATCTTTGTGGACGAAGACCTGGGAGGGGGTGAACCACGATAATACTTGTGTAATGTGATGAATGCATGCATCTCTTTGCTTACTGTTGTTAGTTAGATACTAGATGTGATGAATGATTGAGTTATTATACCGTTTAGTTCATTTATGTTGCATTGTTTAATTCCTAAGGTTAGATAACAGTAATTTGTAATACAGTTAATAACTAGTGGCTGAGAATGCAGACCCTCTATCTCCTACTCAATCCTAGACTATAAATGCATGAGTCTTATAACCACCCATTAAAGCTATCTCGGGTGAGACTGTGCAGTGCATCCTGTGTGTTGTGTTGCCTTCTGGTTCACCAGAAGGGCCGATAGTCTTAGGCTTTATTAGTACCCTGAAAGATACGAACCCCAGGTCTAGAGTGCAATGTTTCTCAGCAGGTTAAGAAACCAACAGAGACCCACACAGAGGTCGACTGGTACGAGAACCATAAGGGAATATACATCCCTAGCTCGGGTCCTCTATCCCTTGTGGAAGTTCACTGGTTTTCAATGGGTTAAAACGAGATTCAACTCTACCCCAACAAGAGCTTTTTTCCTTTAACAAAAAACCTTGCTAACTGTCCTTTCTCCAAGTTGAACTAGTAATTAAGATAGGGGTGACCACTAAAGGAAGACATAACCTCTTTGAAGCGATACCTTCAGAGCCAAGAGTCGTTAAGGGAACGCATGTCAGTTGCAACCAAATAACAAGTAGTATATGGAAAAGGACCCTGATGCGACCCACGACTTTCAAAAACTTGGTATAACGACGAGCCTCATCCATCTGTTCCAAGAACGAAGATGATATCGGGTTAAGGCTGAAATCAAGAGAAAACTTAAGCGGTTAAGGCACTCCAGTGACAAGAATCTTGTCACTTTTGTAGCTTAAGGTAAAACTTTTATTCGAGCAAGGCCAAGGCTTGGTTTTCAAGGGAGGCAGTGAGTTTTCCATACGAACAATCAATAAAGTATTAAGTTTCCCCTTTTCTTTAAGTTTCCCTTTTTCTTTAAGTTTCCCCTTTTATTTAAGTTTCCCCCCTTTTTAACTAAGTTCATAATTAGCAAGTTTAGACAAAAACAACAATTTACCCCTTTAATAATTAAACCTTCATTAAAATTTTTACTTTAATTATTAATGCTTGAATTTTCTTTACCCCCTTCTGGTTACATGTCCATTTAGTTTTTTTTGTGTTCACATAATCTACTTAGATCTAGGTTTTAAATTTACTAGGCTTGGCGACAATTCTTAAGGGAAAAAATTTGTTATTAACTTCACTCATACCATCATTCATTTTTAGGCCGACCAGGTCCTGAGGCATAGTTTCTAGGTACTAGGTTTATTAACTTACCATAATTAAAATCACGATGTGTCCTTCAGGATGCACTACGTGATCCAAGGGTGTCACTCGCCTGCATTTCGGTTTTATTTGCATGACGTGCCCTTCAAGATACACTACTTGCTCCAAGGGTGTCAATCGCCTGCATTCTGGTTTTATTTGCGCGACGTGGCCTTCAAGACGCACTATGTGCTCCAATGGTGCCACTCGCCTCTTGACTGAATTTGGTAGATTTCAAACCCCTAGAGTCAATACTCCATCAGGTGACCTTATGGGAGTCAATACTCGTTGTTGTTGAGCTTCTAACAAATTTAATCCTAATTCTAATGCAATTTTGAAAGTATTTACCTAAAACTCAATGGGTCGAAGTACCTGCTTTCCATATACTAGTTCATAATTCGTGTGAACAATAACATTTTTCCATGTAGTTCTATATGCCCACAAGGATTCTGGAAGTTCCCTCGACCAATCTGTAGAGGTTGAGATTGAGTTAATTGAGATGGTGGTGGAAGTGATGAAAATGTTCGTGTGGGTATTGTGGATTTGATTGATATTGCTATTGTTAGGGGTAAATTTTTTAATATAATCTCTTTGGCTAAATCAGATGTTCGATCACTACCTCAAGGTGTCCTCATGGTTCTAGATTAAACGACCCTCATTGGAATGAAACCTTTTCTAATGATGAAAAACTCCTTGCTTTCCACTATTAAATCTAACCCTTTTGAATTAATATATTATATTATAATATATATATTATATATTTACAAAAGTATAAAATTGATAAAGAGTAATTAATTTAATAAATTTAATAATTAATATATATACATTTATATGAGTAATATTTTTATTATATATTTATAAAAGTATAAAATTAGGAGAGATGGAGTATTTTAATTAAATTTAATAATTTAATACTAAAATATGTTAGTCATGTGAGTAGCTATGGGAACATGGAGCATTTAACTGAGTTGAAAGATATGTATTTATTTTAAGAAAGGTAATTGTAGAGTAAAAGTATTATAAGGAAGTAATGTTATTATCAAATATAAATCTTTGGCCTTTTGGGTAAGTGTCATTTAATCAAAATTTAAATTAAAAAAATATTAAGAATTAAGTGATGTGGTTTAAGTTATGTATTTATAATTATATTAGTGAATTTATTTAGGACAAAGAGAATATTAATATGGAAAGAAATTTCAATATGTTATTGTAATTGTAAAACTTATAATTATTTTAAATATTGTATAGATACAAATTATAAGTTAAAATGGTTCACGACACTTTTAATACTTATGAACGAAAATGGTTTTTTAATAATTTTATTAAAAAACAAGGAAATAGATTATTAACTTGCAATGAAACTTGTCATAGGATAGTTTTTATCATAAGATAGCTTGTAATACAAGACAACTGGTAGATGACATTGTAAGTGGGACATGGTGATAAGATATGGAATCACCAATATTAATCCATTAATCCATGACAACACAAGTCATAGAGGGCCCATAAGGTATCTAATCACCAATATAACACACTTCATAGAGAGCCTATAATCACCAATATTAATACACGACAACATAAGTCATAGAGGGCCTATAAAGTATGACATCTAAACCACCAATAACATGGCTTTGTGGTGAGGGTGAATATTGTCACATCAACCTAAATAATTGCAAAAAAATAATTAATTTTTTTTTAAAAAGCATTTATTTGTTTACAATATAAAGTTTCTTCATTTTTCTTAAATTTTTTCTACAAACAACTAAGAAATAATTATCTTTTTCCACACTATATTTTTAAAAAATAAAATCTTTAAAAACTCTAAGAGAAAGCCTTCCATACCATTGGTATAAAATCAATTATTTTAATTAAAAAGAACATACTAAACGAATAACGTTTCTCATAATATTTCTAAAACACTTATGTACTAGTTTTTAAAAGTAATAATATCATACATATAGTTTTTTTAAAAGTAATAATATCATAAATATAGTATTTTAAGTAATAATAGTATAAATATAAAATACTAAAATATTTAGTAATTGGAGAATGGAATAATCATAGATATTAATTTAATATGAATTCTAATCTTGCATTTAATTGTATATATATTATAAAGTGTTAATTTATTGGAAAAATAATTAAACAACTTAAAAGAGTAAATAATTTGAAAACTTAATAAGGTGAGATGCAATTTATACTTATTATGATTGAGATGTGTAATTTAATGTAATTTTGATAAACTTAAATATTTATTTTTTAAGTTATTCATTAATTTATTTTTTCTCATCCATGATGATTAATTTCCACAAAGACCAAATATGTCAATTTAACTTAAAGACATCATTCTAAAAATCCTTATACTTATTTTTTTAACTTTTTTATTTTTTATTTTTTATTTTGCCCTTTTTCTTCCTTAAAAAATGAAGTTTGTATTATGGCTCATTTTCTTCTATCTCCTCTCTCTACTTTTTTATGTGTCACACTAATATCTCTTTTTTGAAAATATAGTATATTATTGTATATTCTATCAGTAAACAAATATTTGATTGACAACTCGTGGATTCATATATACACTATCTTTATATATCTTTGACTTACTGATATATACGAGGGGTGGGACTGGTTTGCCACTAGGGGAAACCATGCCAGTCCCACCATAACCAGTTTGAAAAGGAAAAGAATACAGACATGAAAAAACAGATGTTGCATCAACCTACTAAGCTCGAGAGGTTAGTGGTCGAACTAACCATTCGGATAACCATTCACTATTCTAGGACAATGATGTGTTTCTCCCCTCCATTTGCCTGGTTCTTGTTTTCCTCCTTCTGGGGGATCGCGCGAGTCTTCCTGATGTGGGTTGGCGCACCGTGTACATCGACTGGTGTGATATCCATGTGGTGGAGATAGCTTAGATAGAGGTGAAATTGAGCAGCCAACCGCTCCAACTTGGATTTCTGGTCCTTCTCGACCTCAACTAACAATTTGGTAATAGTTTCCAAACTGTTGAGGTGACTCAGGCTTTCTTCCAACATTTAATTGAGTTCCTTATTATCCTCTCGTTTGGCGTCTTCCGTTTCCGAACTCACTTTATCGATCATCATCTTTGTTCGCCATGTCATCTCCATTTTTTTATGGTAGAGGGTTTCACTGGGCTGCATGGCCCCCAGATCAGTTACCTAGTCCGCTTCCTATGCCAGTGCATCCCATGCTTTTCCTTTGTGTTTTTCTTTTATTTCCTTTTACCAACGATTAATGGTCTCTTTTCCTTTTGGTGGTACCAAAGTTTGGAAGGTGCCCTCTGCATCTTTTTCCACCTGCTCCATTCTTGACACCTGTCGTGGACTATTCGAGACTTCCTTTCCAAGGGGGTTCCTCTTCCTGTGCGTTCGCTTCATTCGCACCATCCCACTTGGTATGTCGTTGATCCTTTCTTGGTTATTCATCCTGTAACTCACTTCGCAGGGATTCTTTTTTTCCCTATCCTTGTATCTGTGGTAGTCCCTGTTGTTGTGGTCCTTCTGTTTGCATCTATTTCTATTGTCGTTCCTCTTATTGAGCTTCTCCTGCTGTGAGCTTGTCCTTCCAATCATGGATTGCTCGTAGTGGTAATCATTCCTCTCCTTTATTCCAGTTGTGGATCGTATGATCATGTTGACTCGCCTTTTATCCCTGTACGGGTCCCTGCCCCTACTCGTTTGAGATCCTACTGTTCTTCTCTTCATATCTATACTTTGGAATGGAGGATCAGTTCTGGACTGTGTCACTCCCTCGTGCCTTACATCATTCGTTGCATGCGGTTTGTCATATTTACTTTCCCTCATGATTTCCCTGCTCCTCTTTCTATCACAAGGGTCTTGTTGTTGTACTCCCGCCTAATGTTTGTGTTGATCCTGCATGGTGATTGGTGACCAAGTGTTCGACAATTGTATCATGTCTGGGTTCTGCATGCCCACCGTTGGAACTTGTGCTGCCCTTCTCGATGTGACCTTCCTTGCTTAAACTTCCTTCACATTATTGTTTCACTAGGTGGATGCAGTTTGTTATGAGTTGACCATTTGGGATGTTGATCCAAGTAGTGTCTAGTTCTAGACCTTCCTTATCTACCCCCTCGTTGGCTAGTCTGTTCGCTAGGCCATTTGCTAACCTGCGGACCCAATGCAACTCCACTGTGTTCAGATTTCTCAGATGTTCCTGGATTTTATGTAGGGATAGGGCCAGGCACAAGTGTCTCTGAACCTTGCCCACTCTGGTGCCATTATGGAGTCTCTTTGTCGTGTTGATGACCAAGGTGGAATCGAATTCCACGATAGTCTTTGTCATCCTTTCGCATATTAGGATTTCAAGGCCAAGCTCTAGGGCTCCAAATTCCTCTACATTGTTGGTTTAGTTTCCCATATTCCCAGTGTACAACCAGATGATGTTACCACCATTGTCTTCGATCACCCCTCCCATCCCTGCCACTCCTGGGTTCCCTTTTGTTGCCCCGTCAAAAATTAATTTGACGGACCACAATGGGGGGGTCTAATTGCTGTCTCCTATTTGGAGTTATGGATCCCGCACAACCATTGTGCTATTGCACCCATATTTTAGGTGAAAAAATTCTAGGATGCGGGCGTCCTGGTCGGTGAGTTGCATTTTTTCCTTCTTGTAGTTGCGGCTCTACACCATTTCTTGTATTTGTGAGATTATTGTATCCTTGAGCTTTCCTTCCGATAGGCTTTCATTCCTGAACATGTGTTGGTTCCTTTCTTTCCATATATCCCAGATGATCATCCCTAATGTTAGTTTCCAACAAAGGTTTTCCATTTCATTTTCGTTGTAACTCTCATTCCAATTGTTGATGGTTGCGTTGATGTTGCTCTGGATCCTATTGGATTGGCGATAGATGTCGAGCGCCCAATCCCATAGCTATGTTATGTAAATGCACTCTTCGAGGAGGTGATTGGTTGTTTCATCCTTAGATTGACAGAGGTGGCAACGAGATTGACCTATATAACCCCCTTTCCCAAGTTTTTCCTAGGTTATAATTCTATTGTGGAGAACTAACCATTCAAACATTTTGATTTTTGGCCATTGGGGGTTGCGCCAAATCTTCCCCACTGTTGCATTGGGTCCTCTTGTTCCTGGTCCACGATGTAATGTCGTGCTTCTTTTAAGTTGAATTCCCCACCATTTTCCCTGTCCCACCTTAATTGGTCCTTGTCCTCTGAGACTGCAATTTTCCTTTTCCCCAGTTCCTCTTCCACCTCTTTTGTTAGGGTTGCGATACTGTCTCTATTTTGTGGGTTGAGTTTATCCCAGGTCCTCCATCTGTCGCTATCAATTATTTTCTTCCAGTAGTGATGGATTTTTGTTTTACTTTGCATTGTCATTTCCTATTGTAGCTCCTCCTTGTCCAGATTTTCCATTCTGGGTTCCTGTTTCCACACGTCCTCCCAGAATCTGCCTGTTTGACCATTCCTGACTTCCCAGAAGTTGTGTTTATGGATCCAATTCTTGTTGCGCCAGGCTAGATTCCAGATAGTTGATCCCTCCCTTGTGCCCATGAATCAGATTCATTCTTGATCGTTGATGTTCTGGCATACTTGGACTTCCATAGGTTTTTCCATGATATTGAATTTTCCTTGACCCATCTCCACTAGAGCTTTTCCTTGTAGGATTCATTTGTTACCCGTGGGTCTTGCAACCCCAGGCCTCCTTTGCCTTTTGGTCTACATACCTTCTCCCAGACTACTAGGGCCCATTTCTTTTTATTTTCCGCACCTCGCCATAGGAAATCTCTTTGAATGGATCTTATCTTTTGTAGTATTCCTTTGGGAGTTGGAAACACTGACATCATATATGTAGAAATTGCTTGTAGAACCTCCTTGGTGAGGATAAGCCTCCTTGCCAGGTTGAGAGCTATGTAAGTCCAATTTTTTACACTCTCTTGTAGTTTGTTGATCACTCCTTCCCACGTTGCCATTTTTCATTCTCTGTCCATCAGGGGGATTCCCAAGTATTTCGTTGGGAGTGTTTTGCATTCAAACCTCAAAATGTTGGCCAGGTTTCTTTGAATTGCAAGACTAGTGTTAAAAAAGTAGATCATGGATTTGGAGTGGTTGATCTCCACCTCAGAGGCTTCCCCAAAGTCTTCTAAGATTATTTTGTAGGTTTTTTATTCCTTGACCGTGGGTGTGCCATGGAGTATGGTGTCATCAATGAACTGTTGGTGTGCGGAGGTTGGACAATTTTCGAAAGGTTTGATGCTTTTTAGTTCTCCTGCTGCAATTGCACTTTTTATGCTTCTGCTAAGCCCTTCCATCATCAGAATGAAAAGGAAGGGGGATAGCGGGTCTCTTTGTCTAATGCCTCTCGAAGGCCAGAGGGGTTTTTTTGGGGATCCATTGATTAGTAGAGAGTAG
This sequence comes from Picea engelmannii, assembly GCA_009831015.1. NCBI lineage: Eukaryota > Viridiplantae > Streptophyta > Pinopsida > Pinales > Pinaceae > Picea > Picea engelmannii. Next base: position 70,484 of record ML784967.1, on the reverse strand, counting down.
CTTGTCGTTGCGACTAGTTTGACAATCCCGTTGATCTAGTGTTGTTCAAACCCAAAGGATTCCTTCCAACGTCTTGGCCATATAATGCCAACTAATTTTATTGTAATCCTTCACCATGTCAAGTTGGATTATCACCCCCCCTCTCCTTTGGCTTTTCAGTGTGTGTATAAGCTCATGGGCATGGATGATGTTGTCTAGTATTTGTCTTCCTTCTACGAAACCGGTCTGTTCCTGTGAAATCAGTGTGGGTAGGAGAGGTTTCAATCAATTGGCTATGAATTTGGAGATTATCGTGTACACTAAATTGCATAATGCTATAGGCATGTAGCGATCTTGGTTCCTTTCTTCATTTTATTTTGGGATTAGCATGATCATTGTGGCATTTAATGCTTTCAAGATGGAGTCCAAGCATCTAGAGTCTTCCACCACCCCATAAACATCTTGTTTTACCACTTCCCAGTAGGATTTGAAAATTTCCACTTTGAAACCATCTGGATTTGGGGCCTTTCCATTGGGCATCTCCTGGACCACTTGATCGATTTCCTCCTTTGTTATGGGTTTGTTTAGATTGAAATTTTGTTCCTCAGTGACCACCCTAGGGATGTGCTAAGTTATCCTTTGTATACACTCCCTTTTGTCTTGATTGGGTTCCTGTGATATCCCCTTGAAGTGATTGACTAGTGTATTTTCAATATCCTTGTGGGATTCTCTTTTGATCCCATCTTGATCCCTAATTTTCAAGATTTTGTTGTGGGTTCTTCTTGCAATGGTTGTTCTATGAAACAACTTGATATTTTGCTCCCCTTCCTTTAGCCACGTGATTCTGGACTTTTGGTGCCACAAAGTTTCTTCCTGTTGGAATCTTTCTTCCCATTCCTGGGTCATTTGGATCTCTTCTCTTTTCTAATCCTTTGTGTATCCCTCATCTATGCAGAGTTCCTGGAGTATCCTCATTCTTTCCTCGATATTTTTCTTTTCTTGGTTTATGTTTCCAAAGGTTTCCTTGTTCCACTCCTTGTGTTTGTGTTTGATGTACTTGAGTCTCTTATAAAGTTTGAACATCCTTGTCCCTTTATCCAGTAATTCCTCCCACCACCATTGATTGATGTTCTCCTTGAAGGTGGGATGTTCGATCCAAAACTTCTCAAATCTAAAAGGTTTGTTCCTCGAAGTGGTTTGGAATTTTGCTTCCAATTGAACTGGCCAATGGTCTAAACCCGCCCATGGAAGGATGTTGCAATCTAAGGTTAGTCCCTGCAGAATAATGGACTACAACACCAAGAATCTATCTAGCCTTGTAGCTACTTGGTAGTAGTTAATTCATTTGTTATTCCAGGTGAACTGGCCATTGTTGGTTCTGATGTCCACCATCTCCATTGTTTCAATGAAAGCTAAGAATTCCTTCACATCTCTATCCAATCTCCTAGTGCCCCCTTTTTTCTCTGCAAGTGTTGTGATGATGTTGAAATCCCCTACTAAGATCCAATGGAGGTTGCGGGATCGGGCCTTTAGATCTTCTAGGTCTAATAGCATTTTCCTTTTTTTCTCCAACCTCTAGGGGCCATACACATTTGTGCATATAATCACCTCAGTGTTACCTATAATTTGCATGTTAGCCGAAAGTGTGTGTCTCATTGCTTCGGCTGCAAGTAGGTTTAGTGATTGTGGTTTCCATAAGGTGAGTACACCGCCTGCCATCTGTTGACCTTCCACAACCGACATCTTGTACTTACTCCATTGTTTTTTGTTGATTGTTTCCATTATGTCTACATTTCATTTTGTCTCTTAAATGAAGCATAGGTCAAGTTGTTCCTTCCTCAGTCTATTTTAAGGACTCTTTGCTTTCGTGGGATGTTTAGGCCTCTTGTATTCTATGTAATAATATTCATTTAAACATGTGGGGGGGATTTGGGAAAGATCTTTTTGATCTTACCTGAATTGATCAACAGGGCTCCTAGTTCTTGTAGGGATACACTATTTGATTTCCTGCCTTTCTTTCACCTCATCTGCTTGGGTGACTGTTCTGATTGTCCCTCACCTGCTTTGATTCCCAGGTGTCCTATCTCACCATGTGTGTGTTTGATCCCTCTAGATTTTTCTTCCTCTCTTAGAAGGAAAATGTATTGGATACGATATAGTTGTTTTGTTGGCACATTGTCTACTCCCTTCTTTTTCCATTGCTCCAATATGTTTGAAAGATCTATTCCTTCCCTTTCTACAATGTCTCTGAGCTCTAGATATTTCTTGCCTACCTTGCTTGGTGTCATATCCGAGTCTCCATTTGCCTCCTGCATTGGGGTGTTGGCATCTTCGTTTCCTCTTTCCATAGGACTTGCACTACCTCCATGTTCCCTCTTATTGTTTGGAATATCTGTGTTCTCATGAGTTGTTTGTTCCCTAGTTTCTATAGCTTTTGTCTTTTCCTTTCCTCCTTCTTCCCCTTGGTTAGCTTTGTCCCATCCTTCTGGTCTAGTGTTGGCTTCTGAGTTGCTTCCTTTTTGGGCTTTGCTTGGTTTCTTGGTTTCTCTATTTCTATGGTTCAGTTTTACAAACCTGTCCTCATCCTGCTATGTTTTGGCATTTTTCGTTTCTTGTTTTTTATTGAGTGGACATTCTCTGATTAGGTGTCCATGTTTGTGGAATCTTCTGCATCTGAATGGGATCTGCTCGTAGTCGATTCTTTGTATCCATTCCTCATCCCTGAATTCCAAGCTTATGGATTTTGGGAGCATGCATCTCTATGCAGATCCTTGCATATGATGTATATCTCCCTTTTAGGGTTGCTTCCGATGTCTTAACATATTTTCCCGCTTGCTTCAAAGGTGGACAACAACCAATAGTCTAGCGGTAGGGAGTCAAACCTCAGCTAGACTGGGACATTTTTAAAGGTTTCTTTCTTTGGGGAGAAGTTTTCCTTCCATGTCCGCATGTACAACCCTACTGAGGCATGGAAGTATGCCCCCCCTCAAAGACTTTATCTATGTCCTCCAAGTTCATAAAGATTGTTGTGAAGAACCATTTCAAGCCCAAGTGGAGTTCCACTTCTCCACTTGGCTTCCGTTGATGTTTTATCCAGTTGTGCAATGTTCTTTCTGTGGGCCACAACCCCATGAATTTGCAAATTAGTGCATGTGTCTTCATCTAGTCCCGATAGAGTTGTGTTTGTGGGTCTTCCAATATAACCCTGGGTATCATTGTTGTTTTAGGTTTACATGGGTTGCACCCATTTTCCCCACTGGGATTTGTTGGTTCCTGTGCATCCTTCTGGGATTCTCTGTCTTCCTCACCCACACAATCCCTTTTTTCTTGGTTGATCTCCTGATTCTTTTCCAATCCTGATCTTGAGGTGCTTGTCAGTGGTTCTTTGAAACCAACACCTCATGGGCCTTTCCCCTGTCCACCAGTACCTTCTTGTATGAGGGTGTTCCACTCTCGCCCCCTTTAGTAACCATTTTGAACATTGTAGATACTGCGACTGTCAAACCCTAGCATGTGGTTTCTTCATAGCTCTGAACTCCAATAAGTAAAAAAAAAAGAGAAGTAAGTTAACAAGTGAACATATTTCTATTTGATTGATGGAAACTTCCACCATGAAACATTGTACTTAAGGGATTTGGCCCAATTTATGACAACCATGATCGTTGTAATTTTGAAAAAAATAGCAATAAAGAAAAAACTTTACCTCACCAAAATAAAATAGAAAAAGAACTGGTTGAAAAGGTTGAAAGTGCCCACTTATTAATTCACTCCTTTAAAAAATCATACAACTTAGAGAGAAGGCATATTGAAGAAATCACTATGTGAGTGTCCATATGTATGTCAATTAACTTAATTTTTTTTACCTTTAATAAGTGTAACTCGGTTGATGAGAATTTCACGATTATGGTCCCATGTGTTAGCACCATGATTTTCATAGCTAAGATTATAGACTTGTCAACAGTTTTTAAAGTCATGCATGTTAACACCCATATTGTTTTTATGACTGGAATCATCTAACATCTCTAAGGGTCAGTTTTGAAAGAAAGCTTATCATTTATTTGTTCCATTTCCATTTGCAATTGTGCACTGCAAAATCTGTTATGCACTGTGCAGAGCACTTCACCGTGCAAAGGATTCTATCGTGCAATGGATTTCCATCGCGTAGTGGATTTTGTCGCGCAGTGGATGTTGTCACGCATTGGATTCTGTCGCGCAGAGGATGTCGTCGTGCAATGGATTTTCCTGCACACAAGCTACAAGTCGCATTGCGAAAATGATTGGTTTAGTGGTCAACTTAAGGATCAATTACTGATCAACGAGAGAGGAATTTTGAAAATCCCCAAGAAATTTTGTCGAGGACAAAATAAATAATAAATAATTCTCTCATATTTTCAAATTGTGTCACGGATTGGGAGATTCGAAGGAATCTTTGAGCCCTATTTTTCATCTTTCATGGTTTCTTGTCTGAGACATGTTTTTGAGACACGTATTTCGGCCAGATGGAGATGAATTTAAAGAAACAAAAAGAGGTTTTTCTTTATAAAGATATTAACTACAAAAATCTCTCTTATTTTATAAAAATAGTTTTTTATCATTGATATACGATGTCATCGTTAACGACTATTTTCCTAGTTTGCTGCGCATTCCACTACATTTTTGTTGTAGGTTATTGTTGCGTAGCAGACTTGCTGTGTAGGGATGACAGAGTCTCCAGCAGTGAAAATGATGAATTATCAAAACCATAGGGTCAAATTTTTATCATGATCAATGACTATAAAGAATATTTCGGTTACGATTATGATTTGGCAAAGTCGGGTTTTCTATTTTTAGTGAATCCGTTAAAGTTACTGTTCTCTTTCAAAGAAAACAAATCCATGATTCTAGGAGAGAGTAGCTCGACCCTAATAGCCAAGGTTGACATTAGCTTTCAATATATGGGGATCATTTTCATGTAAATCTGGGGTTGTTTGGAAAATTCGGTAAACAATAGCTATTGTATTGTAATCTGAAGTTTTGACCAGAATTTAATGCAAAGGTCCTGTGATTTGATGAAAATATTCTAGTTGTGATAGTTGGATGTATTGTGCTTCTTTATTTGCGTATGTTCTTTCATGTTATCTTTATTCCATATATTTTTCTATCTATTTCAGAATGAATTATCGAACCTACGGATTCGTTGTACAATGCCCCTTGTTCGCGCCACCTAGGAAAAACATTTTCCTCTCAAGCTAACTCTGAATTTGTCCACAACGACGCTCTTGAGTTACTTCCTGTAATTTCTCCCACCTCACATTACGATTTTACACTGAAGGTTGTTGTTCGCCTAGCCTTATCCTCTCAAATCCAGTCACTGATTCATTTGTTTCGTCTTTTCCTCAGATCGACCCCATAGCCCAAGTCTTTCTTTTATGCGCCAATATAACTAGAACCCACTTTATCATAGGTGTTAAATCTAGCCATCGTTTTCCAAGTCATATCTTGCACGGAGACCGCACCATTTTCGAGAGAGCCTTCTCCAGATTCGAAAGGCTAGTTTTGGGTCTCAAGTTGGTTGAAAAATTTACCTTCGTTGTCTATTTATCAGTCGAACAGATTTACAGAGTGCTAACATTCTGGCATTGTTCCTGGGGACGAAATTGAAAAATTTTCCTTGGTAAAGAACAACATGGTTGAGTTCTAAGGTCTGAGAACAGCAGACACTTAGGCACATATTGGCTGTATTCCTACTCTGAGGACTCCACACATCAAAAAATCAGTTTGAAGGTGATTCCACTAATAGAAGAATCCAAAAAGTTTTAATTTTCATTGGCGAATCCACTCTCAATGGAGAATCTAGTTTCCAAAACATCATTGGCGAATCCACTGTCCGAAGATGAGTTCAATATTTACAATGTATGCTCCAATGAATCGATCTCATATTCCCGACTTTCCAAATCGTATTCCTCACATAAATTGGCAAAAATATTTGCCTAAATTCGAAGATGGGAAAGGAAATGATGTTGCCTTGCACTTGATTAGATTTCAGATGCACATATGTAAGTTGGGGGTTGAATTTCATGAGGATTGTTTAATGAAAATGTTTATGGCTACCTTAGAGGGGAAAGAAAGATTATGGCATGAAGGTTTAAAATTAGGTAGCTTATACTCTCTTAAATATTTCCATATAACATTCTTTAAGCATTATGGAGAATATAATTCTTCATCCTTGGTGTTTGAAGATTGTTGTGAATTTTGTGAACATTTCATTAAGTACCTTGAATTTTTTTTTGGTGATGAAGAGTGTACGAATGATGAAATCATAGAAGCCCTTTATGAATATTCATCCCAATAACAAATAGTATCCCCTCCTTTGGTTGAAGATGAAGCTGATCAAAAAATTGTTGTTAAAAGTCATTTTCCTTCTCTTGAACTTGATGGAGATATTCAACAAGATTTTCAGCAAGACAAAGTGTTTCAAAGTTGTCTTTCTTACCCTATGAATGATGTGGTTGTTCAAATTCTAAGTGGCCTAGACATGGATGAAGATTCTGAAACTTCATCTATGGAAACTTCAAGCAATGAACAAACAAATGACATAGAGTTTCAGGAAAGCAACAAAACAACGTATGCCACTTTACAATCAGAAATACACAAATATAATGAAGAGGATATTGTTTTATTTGATTCATTTGAAAATCATGGTTTTGGAAATACATCCATGGGAACTCTAGACCGTGAAATAGTTCATGATGTTATCTTTTCACATTTACAAGAAGGTTATGAACACAAATTTATTTCCATTCATTCATTTGAAAGTCAAAATGACAGTACTCAAGCAAATTTCCAAAAGTTTAATAAAACCAAATCATAATTGTTTGATGAACAAGAGTATGAACATAATATGGCTGTCATATTTGAAGATGTTCAAGAATGTATCAATGTTTTTGATATGCATGGAAGAGTAGACAAACCTATTGCTGCCATTTCATTTGAAAATGTTCTAAAAACAGAAGAAATAGAGCAAGAACAACAAACACTTATGAAAGAGACTTGTCTTTATGTTTTTGTTCATCAAGAAGAAATGATTTTTCATGGTTTTCAAGATCCCGTGGCCATCCTATTACAGTCTTCGGTGAAGGAGGAGTTTGTTTCATTCATAAGCTCAGGTTTTGGATTCAACTTTTGTTTCCAGCTGCCATATTTTACATTTGTTTGCCTTCTTAAGAAAGATGTGAGCGAAGAAAAATCGGGAAGCCAATTACTTGATTGGTTGCATTTGAACTTTAGCATCACTTGATTGAGTATTCATTTCAACAGTTTTAGTGTAGTTAGGAGTGTTAATAAACTCGGTACTATGAGCATTTCTTTCAACAATCTGCAGTTTTCATTTTCAGCTTAGTTTTAGATTTTAGTTTGGGTCATACATTTTTGGGTTTTCAGTGGATGCAGGTTACAAGTTACAGTTGGAAAGTTGAGTTTTGGAGTAGCCCAATGGATCGACACCTGGTCTACTGTTATCTACTACCTCACAGGGAGGATAGAATCCCTGTTGGAGCCAACTGTTAGCACCATGATTTTCATAGCTAAGGTTATAGGTTTTTCAACAATTTGCAAAGTCATGCATGTTAACACCCATATGTTTTTATGACTGGAATCATATAATATCTCCAAGGGTCAGTTTTGAAAGAAATATTATCATTTATTTGTTCCATTTCCATTTGCAACTGCACGCTACAAAATATGCTACGCGTTGCGCAGAGCACTTCACTGCGTAACGGATTTCGTCACGCAGTGGATTTTGTCGCACAGTGGATGCTGTCGTGCATAGGATGTTGTCGCGCAGTGGAATCTGTCGCACAGAGGATGTTGTCACACAGTGGATTTTCCTGCACATAGGCTACAGGTCGCACTGTGAAAATGATTGGTTTAGTGGTCAACTTCAATATCAATTTCTGACCAACTAGAGAGGAATTTTGAAAATCCATGAGAGTTTTTTGTCGAGGACAAACTAAATAATAAAAACCTCTCTCATATTTACAAATTGTGTCACGGATTGGGAGATCCGAAGGAATATTTGAGCCCTATTTTTCAGCTTTCATGGTTTCTTGTCCAAGACGTTTTTTGCGACACATATTCCGGCCATATGGAGATGAATTTAAAGAAACCGGGTAAGGTTTTTCTTTATAATGATATTACCTAAAAAAACCTGTCTTAGTTGCTAAAAATATTTTTTTATAAATGATATATGATGTCATATTTAACGCCTATTTTCCTAGTTTGTTGCGCATTCTACTGTGTTTTTGCTGTAGGTTACTGTTGCATAGTAGACTTGTTGTGCAGGGATGACAGAGTGTCCAGCAGTGAAAATAATTACTTATCACAACCATAGGGTTGAATTTGGATCATGATTAATGACTGTAAAGAATATTTTGGTTACGATTTTGATTTGACAAAGTCGGGTTTTCTATTTTTAGTGAATTCATTGAAGTTAATGATCTCTTTCAAAGAAAATGGATCCATGATTCTAGGAGAGAGTAGCTCGACCCTAACAGCCAAGGGTGACATTATATTTCTATATATGGGGATCATTTTCATGTAAATCCAGGGTTGGTTGGAAAATTTGGTAGATGATAGCTATTGTATTGTAATATGAAGTTTTGACCAGAATTTAATGCAAAGGTCCTATGATTTGATGAAAATATTCTAGTTGTGATAGTTGGATGTATTGTGCTTCTTTCTTTGCATATGTGCTTTCATGTTATCTTTATTCCATATCTTTTTCAGTCTATTTCAAAACGAATTATCGAACACACGGATTCGCTGTACAACGCCCCTTGTTCGCGCCACTTAGGCAAAACATTTTCCTCTCAAGTTAACTTTGAATTCGTCCACAATGGTGCTCCTGAGTTACTTCCTGTAATTTCTCCTGCCTCACATTATGGTTTTACACTAAATGTTGTTGCTCGCCTAGCCTTATCCTCTCAAATCCAGTCACTGAGTCATTTGTCCCGTCTTTTCCTCAGATCGACCCCATAGCCCAAGTCTTACTTTTCTGCGCCAATATAACTAGAATCCACTTTATCATTGGTGTTAAATCTAGCCATCTTTTTCAAAGTCATATCCTGCGTGGAGACCACGCCATTTCCAAGAGAGCCCTCTCCATATCCGAAAGGCTAGTTTCGGGTCTCAAGTTAATTGAAAAAGTTGCCTTCGTCATCTGTTTATCAGCCAAATAGATTTACGGAGTGCTAACACCATGATTGTATTTTTTTATCTTTATGATGCTATCTTACCTTAAATTACTTTTTTGTTTTTCTGTAGAATTTGTGTATTAATGGTTTTCTTCACTCTCTTATATCTACTTTATATACCAAACAAATATATTCTTCTTGAAAAATTTGCATGCATGGGCAAATATATTTATGTACCACATAAATATCTTTTCGTTGGAAACATTACATGGCGTGTTTTTAAATATTATTTCTTTATGTGTGAATTACTTCAATACTTATCCCTAATTCAATGAGGATAGTTGTATGTCATTATAGCATCCCTAATTCAATTATAATAGTTGTATGTCATTATGATATTAAAGTAAAAGAAAATTCAATTATAATAGTTGTATGTCATTATGATATTAAAGTAAAAGAAAAGTGTATAGTTGAGAGTGCATGAATTGTTTATAATCATATATAACTCAACACACCATGTTCTTGAAATTTGGGATAATTTTTTAGGCTTGTTTGTCTTTTATTTTTCTCTCTCTACAATTTAAATAATAAAGTTTACAATTTAAATAATAAGGTTTGTGTTATTATTGTTTTTCGTCTCTCCATATTTACTTTATGTACCACACAATTATCTTTTCTTTAAAAAAACTACAATTTAAATAATAAAGTTTGTGTTATTATTATTTTTTTTCTTTCCTATATTTACTTTATGTACCACACAATTATCTTTTCTTAAAAAAAAAACATTGCATGCATGTGCTTCTCTTTTCTTTCTCTATATATTTTATGTACCACATCAATATCTTCTCCTCCCTCCATCACATCAATATCTTCTCCTCCCTCCATGGGCTCTTTAAATATTATTACCTTGTGTAAAGTACTTCAGTCTTCAATGCTTATCCCTTATTCAATGATGATGGTTGTATGTCATTATGATAGTAAAGTAAAAATAAGATATATAAATGAGAGTGCATGAATTGTTTATATTCATATATGTGATACATGTTCTTGAAATTGAAGGTAGTATTTTAAGAAAATAAGTTGTTAACAGAGAGGACATGTCTAAAGAAACTTCCTCTACAAATATATGTGAACTAATTAAAATATTATGCTTTTATAAACATATATAATAAAGTGAAGTTAAAGAGATTTTAAATTAAATAAAGATGAGAAAGTATTAATAATATTAATGTAATTTTTAAGATAATAGATATGAGAGAAGAATTTAGGAGTGTTATATTTTATATAAATATAATCATAGGAATATTTAGATTTGATAAAATTATATATGTAAACAATTATTTAATAAAAAACATACAATTTATTTATAATTTTTATAAATTTTAGTAAATATTATTAATTTAAATATATTTTATATAAACTAATTGATGTGGTTATGATATTAAAAATAGATTATTATTATTAAAAATAGATGTATCTATATTTTAAATACTAAAAATAATTATTTCTTTATCATTAAAATATACATTAATAATTTTATAGATAAACATAATTTACATACCTAGACAAAAACAAATAAAAAAATAAGAAAAAAAAAATAAAATTATTAATGTCCTCTCTATTGTAATATTATATTTAATTAAAATCTTTTTATTTTTTATTTTTCGATGATGATGACGACGAACGATGATAATAATGATGACGAAGACGACGACGACGATGATGATGATGATGACGATGATGATGACGATGATGATGATGATGATGATGATGATGATGAGCCTTACAAAGGACCCATCCACATAGTGATTTAACTACTAAAGCATATATAGATATACATACTTTACCCCTGGACTTCTTAAAAGGAAATACACTTTCATGTGACCACTAATCATATTATTATAAAATAAAACTTATATGAAAATATATTATCAACA
>ML784967.1:34762-44888 GCA_009831015.1 Picea engelmannii | reverse complement strand
TATATAATCATAAGCCATACGTGGTCTTTCCAGCAAAAGCATGCAGCCATCCTTTCTGATCAAAACACCATGTAGACAGTCTTATACAGAAACCATTCATAATTGCATAGACTATGAGCATACATGTCAGCATATAAATTTCGAGATACAAGACATAAAACACTTATCAGAAAAACACCAGGTGTGAAGCAACTGCTGAGAGGGGTGCTCGTTTCCACCCAACCGTAGGCTCAGCGACTCCGAATGGATTTACCACTAGCCACCCCCGAGCTGAGACCACGATGCTCGAGACTCTCTTTCTTTGTTCTTCACCAATCGAGAACGAAGGTTACTCTCCTTCCTCTCTGCTATCGCTTACTCTGTATTTTGTTCCAGAGTTCTTCCGATCTCCTCCTGAGATCCGCCTCGCGTCCCCCTTCCACACTTTTTACCTGCCTTTTCTTTTCCGTCGAGGTTGCGTGTGGCATGAATTTCTCAGCGGTGGTCAGGTCTAAGGCCTCCATGGATGTGCAGTTCACCCCCATCCCTCATTAACTCATGAGGAGCCTCTTCACCTACCATCCTGGCGAGTAATTCATTTCGGGGCCAACGAGCCACTCTTGGTTCTCTGGGCCAATGAAGACCAAATACGGTATTGGTTTCGGTGGAAGTTAACGCCACCATTCCAGGTGCCTTCCACCACCTTTCTTCAGCCATCGTGGTCTCTTTTTCAGCACCTCCCCCCTCTCAGCAGTCCTGTAGCATATATGTATATATTCAAAATGTTAATTTACATTCGTCGACCTTGTATACTAAGGTCCATTCAGAATCACACATTCACATCTTTGAGTTTTCCATAGTTCTTGGCCAGCATAATTATTTTTAAAGACTGGGGGAAACGACGTGTTACACCATAATTGCTTGTAGAACCGCTTTGGTGAGGATAAGCCTCCCTACCAAGTTGAGAGCTCTGTAAGTTCAATTTTTTACCCTCTCCTGTTGTTTGTTGATCACTCCTTCCCACATTTCCATTTTGCATGCTTTGTATGTCAGGGGGATTCCCAAGTATTTCGTTGGGAGTGTTTTGCATTCAAACCCTAGAATGTTGGCCAGGTTTCTTTGAATTGAAAGATTAGTGTTAACAAAGTAGATCATGGATTTGGAGTGGTTGATCTCCACCCTAGAGGCTTCCCCAAAGTATTCTAATATTCTTTTGTAGGTTTTTGCTTCCTTGATCGTGGGTGTGCCATGGAGTAGGGTGTCATCAACGAACTATTGGTGTACAAAGGTTGGACAATTTTTGAAAGGTTTGATGCCTTTTAGTTCTCCTGCTGCAGTTGTGTTTTTTATGCTTCTACTAAGCCCTTCCATCATCAGAATGAAAAGGAAGGGGGATAGTGGGTCTCCTTGTCTAATGCCTCTCGAAGGCCAGAAAGGTTTTGTTGGGGCTCCATTGATTAGCAGAGAGTAGCTTGTCGTTTAGACTAGATTGACAATCTAGTTGATCCAGTGTTGTTCAAACCCAAAGGCTTCCTTCCAATGTCTTGGCCATATAGTGCCAACTAATTTTATCGTAAGACTTCGCCAGGTCAAGTTGGATTATCATCCCTCCTCTCCTTCTGCTTTTCAGCGTATGTATAAGCTCATGGGCATGGATGATGTTGTCCAATATTTGTCTTCCTTCTACGAAACCGATTTGTTCCTGTGAAATCAGTGTGGGTAGGAGAGGTTTCAATCGTTTGGATATGAATTTGGAGGTTATCTTGTACACTACATTGCATAATGTTATAGGCCTATAGCGATCTGGGTTCGTTTCTTCATTTTATTTTTGGATTAGTGTGATCGTTGTGGCATTTAACGCTTTCAAGATGGAGGCCAAGCGTCTGGAGTCTTACACCACCCCATAAACATCTTGTTTTACCACTTCCTAGCAGGCTTTGAAAATTTCCACTATGAAACCATCTGGACCTGGGGCCTTTCCATTGGGCATCTCCTGGACCACTTGGTCAATTTCCTCCTTTGTTATGGCTTTGTTTAGATTGAAATTGTGTTCCTTGGTGATCACCCTGGGGATGTGTTGAGTTATCCTTTGTATGGCCTCCGTTTTGTATTGATTGGGTTCATGTGTTATCCCCTTGAAGTGATTGACCAGTTTATTTTCAATTTCCTTGTGGGATTCTCTTTCGATCCCATCCTGATCCCTAATTTTCAGGATTTTTTTGTGGTTTCTTTTTGCAATGGTTGTTCTATGAAACAACTTGGTATTCCACTCCCCTTCCTTTAGCCACTTGATTCTGGACTTTTGGCACCACAAATTTTATTCCTGCTGGAATCTTGCTTCCCATTCTTGGGTCATTTGGATCTCTTCTCTTTTTCGATCCTCTGTGTAGCCCTCATCTATGCAGAGTTCCTGGAGTATCCTCATTTTGTCCTCAAGATTTTTCTTTTCTTGTTTTATGTTTCCAAAGGTTTCCTTGTTCCACTCCTTAAGTTTGTGTTAGATGTACTTGAGTCTATTATAAAGTTTGAACATCCTTGTCCCTTGATCCAGTAATTCCTCCCACCACCATTGATTGATGTTCTCCTTGAAGGTGGGATGTTTGATCCAAAACTTCTCAAATCTAAAAGGTCTGTTCCTCGGAGTGGTTTGGAAGTTTTCTTCCAATTGAACTGGCCAATGGTCTAAAGACCCCCATGGAAGGATGTTGCAATCTAAAGTTAGTCCCCGTAGAATAATGGACTCTGACACCAAGAATCTATCTAGCCTTGTAGCTACTTGGTAGTGGTTAATTTGTTTGTTATTCCAGGTGAACTGGCTATTGCTAGTTCTGATGTCCACCATCTCCATTGTTTCAATTAAAACTGAGAATTCCACCACATCTCTATCAAATATCCTGGTGCCCCCTTTTTTCTCTGCAAGTGTCGTGATGATGTTGAAATCCCCTCGCAAGATCCAATGGAGGTTGCAGGATCGGGCCTTTAGATCTTCTAGGTCTAAGAGCATTCTCCTTTTTCCTTCCAACCTCTAGGGGATATACACATTTGTGCATAGAATCACATGTGTTACCTATAATTTTCATGTTAACCAAAAGTGTGTGTCTCGTTTCTTTGGATGTAAGTAGGTTCAGTGATTGTGGGTTCCATAAGGTGAGTATATTTCCTGCCATCTGTTGGCCTTCCATAGCCAACATCTTGTACTTACTCCATTGTTTTTTGTTGATTGTTTCCATTGTATCTATAGTGCATTTTGTCTCTTGAATGAAACATAGGTCAAGTTGTTCCTTCCTCAGTCTATTTTTAAGGACTCTTTGCTTTCGTGGGCTATTTAGGCCTTTCGTGGGCTATTTAGGCCTCTTATATTCCATGTAATAATATTCATTTAAACATGTGGGGGGAGTTGGGACAGATATTTTTGATCTTACCTGAATTGATCAACATATTTCTTGTAGGGCTATGCTGTTTGATTTCTTGCCTTTCTTCCACCTCATTTTCTTGGGTGACTGTTGTGATTGTCCCTTGCATGCATTGATTCCCATGTGTCCCATCTCACCGTGCATGCGCTTGATCCCTATGGATTTTTCTTCCTCTCTTAGAAGGAAAAGGTATTGGTTATGATCTTGTTGTTCGGTTGGCACATTGTCTACTCCCTACTTTTTCCATTGCTCCAATATGTTTGGGAGATCTATTCCTTCCCTTTCTACAATGTCTCTAAGGTCCGGATCTTCTGTGCCTACCTCACTTGGTGTCATCTCCGAGTCTCCATCTGCCTCCTGCATTGGGGTGTTAGTGTCTTCATTCCCTCTTTCCATAGGACTTGTGCTACCTCCATGTTCCCTCTTATTGTTTGGAATATATGTGTTCTCATGAGTTGCTTGTTCCCTAGTTTCTCTAGCTTTTGTTTTTTCCTTTCCTCCTTCTTTCCCTTGGTTAACTTTGTCCCATCCTTCTGGTCTAGTCCTAGCTTCTGGGTTGCTTCCTGTTTGGGATTTGCTTGGTTTCTTGTTTGCTCTGTTTCTATGGTTTGGTTTTACAAACCTATCCCCATCCTGCTGTGTTTTGGTGTTTTCTGTTTCTTGTTTTTTATTGAGTGGACATTCTTTGATTAGGTGTCCATGTTCGTGGCATATTCTGCATCTGAATGGGATCTTCTCGTATTTGATTCTTTGTATCCATTCCTCATCCCTTAATTCCAAGCTTATGGCTTCTAGGGGTGCCCCTGATACATCCATCTCTATGCAGATCCTTGCATATGATGTATATCTCCTTTTTAGGGTTGCTTCCGATGTCTTAACATATTTTCCTAGCTTGTTCCCAATTTCTTTGAAGGTGGATGACAACCAGTAGTCTAGCGGTAGGGAGTAAAACCTCAAGCATACTGGGACATTTTTAAACGTTTCTTTCTCTCGGGAGAAGTTTTCCTTCCACGACCGCATGTACAACCCTGCTGAGGCATGGAAGTATGACCCCCCCTCAAAGACTTTATCTTTGTCCTCCAGGTTCATAAATATTGTTGTGAAGAACCCTTTCGAGCCCAAGTGGAGTTCCACTTCTCCACTTGGCTTCCATTGATGTTTTATCCAGTTGCACAATGTTCTTTTTGTGGGCCACAACCCCATGAGTTTGCAAATTAGAGAATGCATCTTCATCTTGTCCCAATAGAGTTGCGTTTATGGGTCTTCCAATATAAACCTGGGTATCATTATTGTTTTAGGTTTACATGGGTTGGGCCCATTTGCCCCACTGGGGTTCGTTGGTTCCTGCAAATCCTTCTGGGCTTCTATGGCTTCCTCACCCACGCGATCCCTTTTTTCCTAGTTGTTGTCCTGGTTCTTTTTCGATATTGATCCTGAGGTGTTTGTCAATGGTTCTTTGAAACCAACGACTCGTGCGGATTTCCCCCTGTCCACCACTACCTTCTTGTATGAGGGGGTTCCACTCATGCCCCCTTTGGTAACCATTATGAACGTTGTAGAGACCGTGAATGTCAAACCCTAGCTTGCGGTTTCTTCATAGCTCCGAACTCCAATAAATAAAAAAAAGAGAAGTAAGTTAAGAACATATTTCTATTTGATTGACGGAAACTTCCACCATGAAACATGGTACTCAAGGGATTTGGCACAATTTATGACAACCATGATCATTGTAATTTTGAAAAAAATAGCAATAAAGACAAAACTTTACCTCACCAAAATAAAATAGAAAAAGAACTAGTTGAAAAGGTTGAAAGTGTCCACTTATTAATTCACTCCTTTAAAAAATGGTACAACTTAGAGAAAAGGCATCTTGAAAAAATTACTATGTGAGTGTCCATATATATGTCAATTAACTTAATTTTTTTTTAACTTTTAATAAATGTAACTCGGTTGATGATAATTTCACGATTATGGTCTCATTATTGTATTTGTTATCTTTGTGATGCTATCTTACCTTAAGTTACTTCTTAGTTTTTCTGTAAGATTTGTGTATTAATGTTTTTTTTCACTGTCTTATATCTACTTTATGTACCAAACAACTATCTTCTTCTTGGAAAAGTTACATGCATGGGCTTCTCTCTCCAATATCTACTTGATGTACCACATAAATATCTTTTCCTTGGAAACATTACATGGAGTGTTTTTAATTATTATTACTTTATGTGTGAATTACTTTAATACTTATCCCTAATTTAACAGTTGTATGTCATTATAGCATCCCTAATTCAATAATAACAGTTGTATGTCATTATGCATTAAAGTAAAATAAAAGTGTATAGTTGAAACATTACATGGAATGCTTTTAATTATTATTACTTTATGTGTGAATTACTTCAATACTTATTCATAATTCAATGAAGATAGTTGTATGTCATTATAGCATCCCTAATTCAATGATAACAGTTGTATGCATAAGTTGTATGGAATTATGCATTAAAGTAAAATAAATTACTTTATGTGTGAATTACTTCAAT
The DNA here is from genome assembly GCA_009831015.1 of Picea engelmannii. Lineage (NCBI taxonomy): Eukaryota > Viridiplantae > Streptophyta > Pinopsida > Pinales > Pinaceae > Picea > Picea engelmannii. Next base: position 38,962 of record ML784967.1, on the reverse strand, counting down.
ACTTATCCATAATTCAATGAAGATAGTTGTATGTCATTATAGTATCCCTAATTCAATGATAACAGTTGTATGGCATTAAAGTAAAAGAAAAGTGTATAGTGGAGAGTGCATGAATTGTTTATACTAACTCAACACATTATGTTTTTGAAATTTGAGATAGTTTTTTTTAGGCTTGTTTGTCTTTTATCTTTTTTTTTCTCTACAATATAAATAATAATAATAAGATTTGTATTATTATTGTTTTTTTTCTCCATATCTACTTTATGTATCACACAATTATTTTTTCCCAAAAAAACTACAATTTAAATAATAGAGTTTGTGTTATTAGTTTCTGCCGGAAGGCCTGAGACTATAGTAATGAGTTCATCATTGACTTGATATTAGTTTAGGGTTGACTTTAAAATTTTTCAGAAATTATAATGTGTAACTTAGTAAGTTTGTATTCATATATATATATATATATATATTACAATTTTATTGGCTCATAGGTTTAAAGTGTTATTGCCAGCTTCACTTCTTCCCATGCTTTAAATAATGTTTAAAACACTTCTTCTAACTACCACCCTTAACTCCTGTACTTTTCCATACGATTTGAACTAATCAATCCTGTCCACGTTTCCAAAATCACATGGCTTGAGCTTATACGAATCTGAGTTATGGGATCGAGCTGTGTGCAGACTTGCGATATGAAGGTTTCTCTTGATCTCATCCAATTGGATCTGAAGGTTCCCGACACTACCAGGCGATGGCCCATCCCCAAGCCCTCCATCTCTCTTCGCAATTTTAAGCAGCTATATGTTCAGGATTCCATCAAGGAAGATGAAGCCAAAGGCATGGGCGATAATGGTTGCGCTAAGGAAGAAGACAAGTGCCCTTCCGATCCCGAAATCAACGAAGAAAATAAGCGGAAAAGAGACCAAGAATGCGTTGATTACGACAAGGAAATCAAATTCCCTAAGACCACAACAGGTCACTAGCCAGATGGTCTGGCTTAGATGTATTGTGATGATTCAGTCATCCCTAAAAATGCCAGAGATCCAAAAAGGGCCTCAGATTGACCCGGACCCCAGGATTCAGGCTCTGTGCAAGAGGAGAAGCTTCCAGAGGCTAATAAGCCCATTCAAGAGGTAGCTAACTGTGTTTTATTTTCATTGTTTAATTGTTGGAATTGCTACAAGAAACATGCTTTGGAGGGAATTCCAAGGGCTTTCACGTAATGTCGTCACCTCCTATTAAATATTTTTGGCTCAGATCCTGATAAGGTTGACTTTACTGTTTAGCACATACCCCTGTTTTGTAGGCTTTCACAACACTGATTTCAAATTTTCCTGCTCAAAAAATCTCAATGTTAATTGTGTTGCAATGTTTGTTGTTGTTATTCTTCCCATAACAACTAATTACTATTCCTGAAATTCAGAATCATGAGTGTTTTTAAATAATTTACCTGCAGATTTGCGGACCTTGACGTCGATAGCAGTGGGGAGTTCCTATGTGCTTTGTAATATTATTATGTTTTAAGGGTTTTGCAGTTGCCTCCATTGCAGCACGATAACAATATTATGCTGGTTTTTTTTTTTCTGAGACTTCACTTCTGCCAGGCCCTAACTCAATTATGGAGGCATAGTAGAAAATTGTCACATCTTAAGTGGGCTAGAGGTGTGCTCCAGCTTAGATTAGATATACAGTGCAAGTTGATCATTGCTATGAATTTCTAGATCTTGGGCTTTTCAGATTTCAATAATCCAATCTGTTAATGGTTCTCAAGTTCTTACAATCAACACTGCTTGTTGTAGACTTATACATGAAGGTTGGGAAGAATTTAGTCTCCTTTTAATTGGATAGAACTTATGTTCAGGATGTTTTGGAAACGTTAGGAATTACTACTGAACTCTATTATTTATATTCTCAATTCATGTCAAATCTCGGTATTAGTTAGTTTGTGCATTTTTTATTTGGAGGGAGTGATGCAATGCATCCATGGACAACAAAGAAAAGGGTTCTCATTATGTAGACAAAGTCCCTACTAATTGCAGAACTGTCTAAATCTTCACACATTCCATCTAATTATTTTCTTTCAAGGAAGATTAATGATCAGCGTGTCTAACACTAGTGTAATGTTTATGGCATGGAACTTTGGAATGTATCTCTACTAATGGCTATATTCATTGGGCCTGCAAACCTTGTTTTAAATCCAAAGCATTGCTTCAATTAGTTCCATAATTTGCCTGACATTATTGGCTGCTTTACATTTGCTAAATTGCTCAGTGGTCTTTATGGGTTATAGTTATACATATTCCTGAATGCAAGTAGATTTTTTGCTAACAAATGCTTCTTGGCACATTCAAGTGTACATTTGGTTAATATGCTAATAATTTTATTACAAATGGATTGGTTTTATAATGCAAAATTTGAGCCAGATCAACCCTAAGTAGAATAACAGGGAATAGGCGTTTAAAAAGTTCTCAAATCAATATAAGATGTTTTGAAAATTTTAAATGTTCACTGCATCTTGAGAACATATATAAACTGTGTATATATCAATAACGTCTGCAAACTCATTCTTTAATGTTCTTTTAAATTTGCATACATTGTTTCTGCAGGTATATCTCGTCTCAAGATATGTGTAATAAATTTATTACAGGTTGTGAGTTTGTAGGCCAAACTGGCATTCGTGCAAGCAAAGCTAGCGAGTCGCATGTCATCGCGATCAACATTGACCTCTGCGAATTATCCTTCCATGTCTTCCTTGTCATACAATCAACATTCACATCAGTTCCCTGCAAACCTCTCCCTGCCATGTCAGCCAATCCCCCAGCCCTACAACGCTTTGTTCTCTCGTGTCAAGAAGGAAGAGATGCAAAGAAAAGGAAGTCAGAGAACACAGGTTCGGATGAGGTTGAGAAGACCATGTATACCATCTTCTACAGTGCTATTAATTTTGTCAACTCTACACTCAGGCCCAACATCAGCAGAAGCTTGCATTTCAGGCCGGAGAGTGGCATGGCCTGGTAAGCAGTTGGTATTTTTATTAAGGGTTTGTGATTAGCATGCAAATGAATGGATGCAGTTTTGTGTGTTCTACAACCATTTGATATTTTTTATCATGTTGGGATTTGGTAGATTGTGTGCGACAAAGCACATGCACGACATTTAGTTGAAGCAAGGCACACAAGGCACACATGAAATGTGTATTATTAACCTTCAAAACATTTACATGCAGGCCTCAATGAGTTCTTCATCAGTATTTCAAAATCATGCCAACGCCATTTCCCAAACTATTAAAATTCTACTCGTTGGTCTAAATCTCAGCGGGGTTCACAAAAGTAGACCCCATTGTTGCCTTTGTATTCTTTCATCTCTATTGCATGAGCTCTTTCCTTCCCTACCTCTTCTCTTTTCTCTTCAATTTTCCTTATTCTCCGAGAGCTATGGGGTCTTTTCCTTCAGCCAGTGAATCGTTGGTCCTCTTCTTTACTTCTCCAGGCTCACTGGCCTTCCTTCATTTCTTCATGATCTAGAGGCTCGTTTCTTTTTTTCTTCTACAATTTTCCTCAGTACTTTCACTGAAACTGCTTCTTCTTTCCTTTCGACCAAGCCTTCTTTGAGGGAACCAAACTCCTCCCATTGGGATCTTCTCTCTTCTCCTAAGATTGTTTGTTTTGGTTTTTTCTCCTTTTTCTTCGTAGAGCACTATTCTAGTGAAAGGAAAATTGCCCAAACTAAGTGAGTCATCATTTCCTCCCTCCCAGAAAAAGTTGTTCTTCTTTTCTTCCAAGCAATTGTTCATAAAAAAAATATGCAAAAACACTCAAATAACCCTTTAACCTAACACCAATTTTCTATCTCAACCATTCTAAAAATACAATCCAAGATTTGAATATATCATGCCATCTTCAAATCCACATACCACAATCATTTTTTAATTTGTTTAACTTTGTCGAAACTTCAGATTTCGATTATCCAATCAAAGTTTACCACTTCAATTACTGGCTATTTCCCCATGGCGATTTCATCAAATACAACCAAATTTATAGAAAAATGAAAAGATACATTGAAATCATACAATAAGCTATAAATCCATCACTCCATAAACATTCTACCCATGTCAAATCTGCCAAATTTTAATCCAAACTGACATACTTTTAGACTACGATGTTAATCAATCAATCGACGAATATTCTAACCCTGGTGCTGGCATTG
>ML784967.1:15633-29360 GCA_009831015.1 Picea engelmannii | reverse complement strand
GGAACTGTAGGGGTCTCGGAAACAAAATGAAAGAAGAAGCTCTCAAAGATATTATTAGAACTTCGACAATGGATATCCTACTTGATGCACGAGCATCGCCCACATCAAGCGAGCCAGCACATCGAGCGGAGGATAGCTGGATGAACCAGCGGATTTTTTTTTGAATTACACCTTGATATTGTTGCGCCAAACATTAATGTGTAGAGTTAATGAAGTGCACTTGTACATTGTAATGGACCTTGAGCAGATAGGTCACATCCTTAGGTAGATAGTCGGCATTTAAAATAGTTAATGCTGGTAGATAGAAATTTAATTGTAGATTTGATAGCTTAAGGAATTCGAGAGGGAAAACGGGATATATACACCCTCCTTTGTACATTGTATTATTATTCTGGATATTGAAGAAGCAGGAGAGCAGAAGAGCAAGCAAGGGATTGTATGAAGAACACCCACGTACAGATTGAATTAATAGAAGAAAGCTTTGATTCAATTTCATGGTTTGTGTTGTTTTCTCTGTGTTGATATTATGCTCATGGATGTTTGCTTTCTGTCATACATTTGCTTTTATGTGTTGTGTATGTGATTTCATGGTTGAATTGAAGTCTAAGAGGAAGAGTGAATGAGTTTCAATTGTTTCTCTAAGTGAACCAGAGGATTCCTGCAAGGATTGAAATTGAATTTGTCCCCAAGGAGTGCGTGAATGCAGGGTTTACTTAGAGATAGCTTTTGTTCTCATCTCAAAAAGTGCAGATTTGGCACCGGAGCCATGCAAGGTGTACGTAGGCTAGATGAAGACTCAGAGTTGCGATTCTGAGCAAAGAGTTGAAGGATTTCTGCTGCAGGAGTGCGTAGGATCAAAAACTTCATCACTTAGTCGTGATTGAAGAGTTGCCGCAAAAGGTGCGTGCAAGGAGTTCTTCCTGAGGGATTCAAAGTTGCGAAGCTCAGGAGAGATAAGCCTTTGAATTTGTCGAAGGACTACACAGAGAGTTTGTGTTGGAAGTGTTCAAGCAAGTACTGGAACTTTGCATGCAGTTGGACAGGGCTTCATGGAATAAGTGCTCGTTTCAATAAGCAATTTGAACGGACTGTCAGAATTCTGCAAGGATAAGTCACGAGAATCCGAGACAAAGGATCTTGCAGAGGAGCAAGGAATCCATCGTGCAAGTGTGGAGTAAGTTCGAAGCTCAGGAGGGCAGGAGCGTCGACTGAAATCACGGGGAGTATAGTTCGACTCGTGAAATCGGCATATCGGCATTTCGGCGTCTCGGGCATCTGGAGTCGACGGTGAAGTCAGTTGACCTCACGAACAACGAAGTTGTGAGGTAGCGATATTTTAGATATCGGCATCTCGGGCCTTAGAGGTCAAAGGAGGAGTCATTTGATCGCGAGAGTAACGAAGTTCCGAGGAAGCGAGATCGCGAGTTGTCGGCATCTCGGCACATCGGATCTCGGGAGTTTGGACTCCGAGTGGTTAGTGCCTTGATCAGCGAAGGGTGATAGAGCGAAGCCCCGACAGAGGAGGAAGAAAGTCAGTGTTGACTGACACATCTCGGGTCTCGGGGATCCGAGAAGGTAACGCATAAAGGTTGAACTCGCGAGTAGCGAAGTTCTGATCCTCTGAGTCAAAGAAAGGGGGATTGCGCGAAATAAACTGTGGGTGTAGATCTTCCGATTGGGAGATAGAAGAGTCTTGTTACTCTTCGGGCCGAGAGGAGAGAAGGTCCTGGTGGGAGCGATCATTCTCTGAGGAGTGGGAACATTCGCATCAGAGTGGTATCAGAGCGAGAACATGTTTGCTTTCTGTAGCAGAGAATAGGATTTCACCATGCCGCCAAGAAGAGAAAGACAATCACCAGGTCCAGAGGACAGGGATGCACGAAGAAGAGGTAGGCCGGCAGGGAATCTAGAAATGGAACGCCAAATGAGAGATCTCTGAGAAAGGCTTGAGGAGATGGAGACAGCACAAAGACATGGAGCTGGTGCTGGGGATCTTAGTGATTCCGAGGTGGAAGAAGAAGATGGACACGAAGAACAGGTCACAACAGAGGATGCATCAACCGAGCGATTGATAAAAGCTATCGCCAGGATGAGCTCCAAAACAAAAATGGATATTCCAACTTACGAGGGAAGTCTGGATGTAGAAGAGTTGCTAGACTGGATCAGAGCTCTTGATACCTACTTCGACTACGAAGATATCGAAGAGGATAAGAAGGTAAGACATGCTATTACCAAGTTAAAAGGGAATGCATCTTTGTGGTGGGACGAGCTACAAGTAGATAGACGTTCCAAAGGAAAACATAAGATCAAAAGCTGGGATCAAATGATCGCGAAGATGAAGGCGAAATTCATCCCCAGAGACTATCAGATCACTCTGTTCAGGAGAATGCAGAACCTGAGATAGAAGCCGATGACGGTAAAAGAGTATACCAAGGAGTTTTACAAGCTCAACATCAGAGCAGGTCATCGGGAGAGCGATGATGAAAAGGTGGCGAGATACCTGAATGGCTTGAGATACGACATTCAGGATGAATTAAGCATGGCAACTATCAGGACATTTGAATATGCTTACCAAATGGCTCTGAAAGCCGAGGAGAAGCTGAGTTGTAAGCAAGGACAGCGAGGGCGAGGCAGAAGTCAGCCCAGAGGCAAGGCAGTTTCCCAAGAAAAAACACAGAAGCCCAAAGAGGAATGGAAGAGACCTCAGGGTAAGATTGAGAGAGGGGGAACCTCACAACAAAGACAACAATATGCTGAGCCGAGGAGACAACATACAGAGCAGGGTGGCGGATATGCTGACGCGAACATTTTTCCTCATACCAGAGGTAGGGGAAGAGGCAGAGGAGGAATCATCACATGTTTTACATGTGGGAAGGATGGACATAAAGTCGTTGACTGTCCAGACAGGAAAATGGACAGAGGAGAAGCTCACATCACTGAGGCGCAGAGACGTGATGTTGAGAATGAAGACATCGGAAGTGGGAAGTCACTGACGGTGCACAAAGTTCTCTTAACACCTGAGAAAGATGTGGAGGATAAGAGGTGGAGGATACAACTCAGAGGACCAAACTGTTCAAGACCACATGCAAGACCAAGGGCTGGAAGTGCAAGGTCATTGTGGACAGCGGGAGCACAGACAATCTCGTTTCAACCGAGATGGTGGAGAAATTAGAGCTGGATACGACTGATCACCCGAGTCCATATAAGGTAACATGGCTGCAGAAAGGACACCAGGTAAGTATTACGAAACAATGCTTGGTTGAATTCAAAATAGGTGGGTATAATGATAAGGTCTTGTGTGATGTCATTCCCATGGATGTTTGTCATGTATTACTGGGTAGACCATGGCAATACGATAGAAATGTGGTTCATGATGGGAGAATGAACACATACACTTTGGAGAAGGATGGGAGAACACACAGATTGCTTCCGATAAAGGATAAAGAAGTAAAGCCGGAAGTAAGCAACACCATACTTCTCATGAGTGGGAAGGAACTTCTCACAGAGATGGAGAAGAAAGAAGATCCACAATTCTTTGTGGTTAGGAAACCAAGAATTGTCCTGACTAGCACAAGAGTGGATGACTTGCCAGACGAGAATCAAGAACTACTAGGAGAGTTCGCTGACATCATCGTGGACGAACTACCTCGTTCGTTGCCACCGATGAGGAGTGTGAGTCATCACATTGACCTCATACCAGGAGCAAGTTTTCCGAACAAGGCAACGTACAGATTGACGTCGCAGGAAAATGAGGAGGTCAAAAGGCAGGTTCAGGATTTGCTGGATAAAGGATTGGTCAGGGAGAGTTTGAGTCCATGTGTCGTACCAACAGTGCTTAGTCCAAAGAAGGATGGAGGTTGGAGGATGTGTACAGACTCCAGAGCGATCAACAAAATTACCATCAGGTACAGATTTCCACTGCCGAGAATGGATGATCTGTTGGATTGCCTGAGCGGGGCAAATTACTTTTCAAAGATTGATCTGAAGAGCGGATATCACCAGATTCGCATGAGAGAGGGTGATGAATGGAAGACAACATTCAAGACAAACGAAGGTTTGTATGAATGGCTGGTCATGCCGTTTGGCTTGACAGATGCACCGAGCACATTCATGAGGCTGATGAATGAAGTCCCGAGGGAATTCATCAGAAAGTTTGTTGTCGTATATCTGGACGACATACTGATTTTTAGTAAGACGAAGGCTGAACATTAGAAGCATTTGGCCATTGTGATGAGAAGACTGCAGCAAGAGAAGTTGTTGGTCAACATGAAGAAGTGTTCCTTCATGAAGACAGAGCTCATTTACTTGGGTTTTGTTATATCGGCGAATGAGTTGAAGATGGATCCTGAGAAGGTGGAAGTGATCAAGAATTGGCCATCACCGAGAAATGTTTTCGAGGTGAGAAGTTTCCATGGACTGGCTAGTTTCTACAGAAAGTTCATTAGGAATTTCAGCGGAATTAGCGCATCGATGATGGACACAGTGAAGAAGCGACACAAAAATTTTCATTGGATAGCAGAGGCTGAGAAAAGCTTCAATCTGTTGAAGCAGAAGATCATAGAGCAACCAGTGTTGGTGTTGCCATATTTTCAGAAGACATTTCAAGTGAAATGTGATGCAAGTGGATATGCCATAGGAGCGGTCTTGAGTCAAGAGGATAGGCTAGTTGCATATTTCAGCGAGAAGCTGGAGGACGCAAAGCTGAAATACTCCACGTATGATAAAGAATTTTATGCGATCATACAGACATTGAAGAAGTGGAGGCATTACTTGATACCCAAGGAATTCGTTTTGTACAACGATAATCATGCATTGCAGTTTGTGAGTCAACAGGATAAGTTGAACCAGAAGCATGCAAAATGGGTAGAGTACATGCAAAATTTCACGTTTGTGATAAAACACATTTCAGGAACTGCTAACAAAGTGGCTGATGCTTTGAGCAGGAAATGTTTGTTGCTGCAGGAGTTCAGAGTCAAAACATTGGGTTTTGAAAATCTCAGAGACATGTATGCAGGAGATGCAGATTTCGGAGAAGCATATGAAGCAGCTGAGAATCCAGTTATCAGAGATCGGAGCCCATGGATAGATTACATGATCCAGGAGGGATTTCTATTCAGAGGTAATCAACTGTGTATTCCAGATTGCTCCATGAGGGAGAATCTGCTAAAGGAGAAGCATAACGGTGGATTAGCAGGACACTTTGGTCACGACAAAACATTCGCAAAGTTGAGCGAATCATATTTTTGGCCAGGCATGCGAACTGATGTCAAGAGGTTTGTTGACAGATGCAGGATTTGTCAACATTCGAAAGGGAGAAAGCAGAATGCTGGGTTTTATCAGCCATTGCCCATACCAGAGAGACCATGGGAGGCAATTAGCATGGACTTCGTATTGGGATTGCCAAGGACACAGAGAGGGGTTGATTCCATCTTTGTGGTGGTGGACAGGTTTTCGAAGATGGCACATTTTATTCCATGTCAGAAGACCAGTGATGCGACCCACATCGCAAACTTGTTTTTCAAAGAGATTGTGCGACTACATGGATTGCCGAGAAGCATAGTCTCGAACAGAGATACGAAATTCATAGGTCATTTATGGAGGACGCTGTGGAAGAAGCTAGGAACTAACTTGATGTTTAGTTCAGCATATCATCCGCAGACAGATGGACAGACTGAGGTGGTCAACAGAAGTCTTGGAGACTTGTTGAGAAGCTTGGTGACAAAGAACCATAGCAGTTGGGACCAAATATTACCACAGGCAGAGTTTGCATACAATGATTCGGTGAATCGGAGTACCGGCAAAATCCCATTCCAGATTGTGTATGGGACACAACCAAGGGGAGTTTTTGAACTCAGGGAGTCAGAACAGGCTGCAACTAGCAGTGCTAGTGCAGAAGAGTTCGTTGAGGTGATGAAAGAACTTCACAGTCAGGTGAAGCAGCGACTGATGAAATCAAATCAGGAGTATAAGTGCAGGGTGGATCAGCATCGGAGACAACTTCAGTTTGAAGTTGGTGATCTAGTTCTGGCACACTTGAGGAAGGAAAGGTTCCCAAGGGGAACATATAACAAGCTCAAAATGAAAAAGATCGGGCCATGTAGAGCCCTGAAGAAATTTGGAGAAAATGCTTATGAGATTGAGTTGTCAAATGGCATTAGGATATCTCCGATATTCAATGTTTCAGATTTATACCCATACAAGGCTGGAGAAGCAGAGGCTAGAACTGAGGAACCAGTGATATAGTGGATGAAACAATTACCAGTTGTAGAAAAGTCGCAGATGGAATGCATACTGGACAAGCGAGTGGGCAAGAAGACCAGGCGAAAGCAGTATTTTGAGTATCTGGTCAAATGGAAGAATCACCCAGTGGAGGATGCCAGCTGGGAGACTAAAGCAGTTATACAGAAGCATGGACAGACCGTGCAACAACTCATGGACAGGAGCCCATGAAAATTTTCAAGCCAGGGAGTATGATGCAGGAGCATCGCCCACATCAAGCGAGTCAGCACATCGAGCGGAGGACAGCTGGACGAACCAACGGATTTCTTTTTGAATTACACCTTGATATTGTTGCGCCAAACATTAATGTGTAGAGTTAATGAAGTGCACTTGTACATTGTAATGGACCTTGAGTGGATAGCTCACGTCCTTAGGTAGATAGTCAACATTTAAAATAGTTAATGCTGGTAGATAGAAATTTAATTGTAGATTTGATAGCTTAAGGAGTTCGAGAGGGAAAACGGGATATAGACACCCTCCTTTGTACATTGTATTATTATTCTGGATATTGAAGAAGCAGGAGAGCAGAAGAGCAAGCAAGGGATTGTATGAAGAACACCCATGTAGAGATTGAATTAATAGAAGAAAGCTTTGATTCAATTTCATGGTTTGTGTTGTTTTCTCTGTGTTGATATTATGCTCATGGATGTTTTCTTTCTGTCATACATTTGCTTTTATGTGCTGTGTATGTGATTTCATGGTTGAATTGAAGTCTAAGAGGAAGAGTGAATGAGTTTCAATTGTTTCTCTAAGTGAACCAGAGGATTCCTGCAAGGATTGAAGTTGAATTTGTCCCCAAGGAGTGCGTGACTGCAGGGTTTACTTAGAGATAGCTTTTGTTCTCATCTCAGAAAGTGCAGATTTGGCACCGTAGCCGTACAAGGCATGCGCAGGCTAGACGAAGACTCGAAGTTGCGATTCCGAGCAAAGAGTTGAAGGATTTCTGCTGTAGGAGTGCGCAGGATCAAAAACTTCATCACTTAGTCGTGATTGAAGAGTTGCCGCAAAAGGTGCGTGCAAGGAGTTCTTCCTGAGGGATTCGAAGTTGCGAAGCTCAGGAGAGATAAGACTTTGAATTCGTCAAAGGTCTGCACAGAGAGGTTGTGTTGGAAGTGTTCGAGCAAGTACTGGAACTTTGCGTGCAGTTGGACAGGGCTTCATGGAATAAGTGCTCGTTTCAATTAGCAATTTGAACGAACTGTCGGAATTCTGCAAGGAGAAGTCATGAGAATCTGAGACAAAGGATCTTGCAGAGGAGCAAGGAAGCCGTCGTGCAAGTGTGGAGTAAGTTTGAAGCTCAGGAGGGCAGGAGCGTCGACTGAAATCACGGGGAGTATAGTTCGTCTCGTGAATCGGCATATCGACATTTCGGCGTCTCGGGCATCGGGAGTCGACGGTGAATTCAGTTGACCTCACGAACAGTGAAGTCGCGAGGTAGCGATATTTCAGATATCGGCATCTCGGGCCTCAGAGGTCAAAGGAGGAGTCATTTGATCGCGAGAGTAACGAAGTTTCGAGGAAGCGAGATCGCGATTTGTCAGCATCTCGGCACATCGGATGTCGGGAGTTTGGACTCCGAGTGGTTAGTGTCGTGATCAACGAAGGGCGATAGAGAGAAGCCCCGACAGAGGAGGAAGAAAGTCAGTGTTGAATGACACATCTCGGGTCTCGGGGATCCGAGAAGGTAACGCATAACGGTTGAACTCACGAGTAGCAAAGTTACGATCCTCCGAGTCAAAGAAAGGGGGATTGCACGAAACGAACTGTGGGTGCAGATCTTCCAATTGGGATATAGAAGAGTCTTGTTACTCTTCGGGCCGAGAGGAGAGAAGGTCCTGGTGGGAGCGATCGTTCTCCGAGGAGTGGGAACAGTCGCATCACTACTACTCCAGGAGACCAAAATGAGTCAACAAGACTCCCTCAAAGTTACAAAAAACACATGGAAAAACAGTCAAGGAATAGCTGAAAATGCCAGGGGCGCGTCATGCAGTCTCTGCACACTCTGGAACACCACCAAAATAGAACTGCTCGACTCAGACGCCCGTATGCACTGGATCCATACATCGCTCCTCCATAAAGACTCCGGGGTCCAGGTAAATCTTATTAATATTTACGTTCCACAGCACATAGAAGAAAAAAGGATTTGTTGGGAAACCCTCTAGGACTTTCTCCAAAAAAACGAGCTTGACAATATCATTTTAGGAGGAGATTTAAATGTAACCCTAAGCCAAGAGGAAAAGAGAGGCGACACTATAGTCAGAGATCCAGCCAGAGAATAGGTGGAGGATATTATTTCAGCCTGGGAGCTAATAGATATAAAGCCGATCAAGGGGCACTATACATGGTCCAATAAGAGGTTAGGTTTGGGTTACATAGCTGCCAGGTTGGATAGATTCCTCGTCCAAAGCTCTTACCTAACCATGGGATTTAATGCAGTAGCAGAAATCCTACCCCACAGCGCTTCAAACCACAAGCCTATTCGGTTAGAATTTAAATCAGAGCAAGGGAAGGGACCCATCCCTTTCAGGTTCAATCCGTCCTGGATTCAAGACCAAGACTTTCTCAAAATAGTGTCCAACACGTGGACAAGCAAAGTCATCGGATCTGCCTCCTACATATGGGAAGAGAAGCTTCGAAGGTTAAAAGCCGCCCTGAAAGCCTGGGCAAGGAATCACCCTGACCCAACCTCCTCACGCAAAGAGACTCAAAAACTCCTTGAGATTCACCAACTAGAGCTGGAATGCAAAGAAATCACCCAAGAGGACCTGCAGCAAGAAGCCCTTCTCCAAAACCAATGGTTCAAGGCATGCAGGGAGGAAGAGAGCTACTGGAGGCAAAAATCAAGAAGCCTCTGGCTGAGGGAAGGAGATAGAAACACTAGTTATTTCCATAAGCAAGCAGAGGCCATGAAACACTATAAGGCAGTCACAAAAATCCAAGTCCAGGACACAATGATTTCAGATCCAGAAGGTGTCAAACAAGCAACTTTTGAAACCTTCTCAGCCCTCTATACAGAGAAACAAAAAACAGATACAGATCCCCAAAGGTACCCCCTCTCCATCATCCCAGCTATCATAACTGAGGATACTAATCGCAAGCTGTTAAAGGAAGTCTCGCAGCAAGAAGTAAAGGAGGCCCTGGATCAAATGAATCCGGATAAAGCCCCTGGACCGGATGGGTTTACTGCAAGATTTTTTCAACATTGTTGGGAGATAGTCAAGTCTGACCTCACCAAAATGATAAAGAGATCACAAGCAAGCAACAAGCTAGGAGGGAGCACAAATTTGGCCTTCCTGGCCCTCATACCGAAGGAGAAGGGAGCCACCAATTTCAACCGGTTCAGGCCGATCTCACTCTGCAACACTAGCTATAAAATCCTCACTAAGATAATAGAAAACAGATTGAAAACAATTCTTCCCCATATCGTCCCAGAAAATCAGGGAGGCTTCATTAAAGGCAGACACATTACTGACAACATCCTCTTGGTCCAAGAAGCTCTGCATTCAAGCATCCGAAGAAAGGACAAAGGTATGATCATTAAGCTAGACCTTGCCAATGCTTTTGATAGAGTCAATCACAATTTTCTTTTTGATGTTATGAAGAAATTTGGGTTTGATCAAGCTTTTGTCAACTGGATCAAATATTGCATAGGCTCACCCTGGATAGCTCCCATGGTAAATGGGAGAGTAACCAAATTTTTTCAAGCCTCTCGTGGGCTAAGGCAAGGGTGCCCCCTCTCACCCCTCCTTTACATAGTCCAAGCTTCTGTTCTAAGCTACCAGCTGAAGAATTCCCAAATCCAAAGCACCCTGTAGGGACTAAGAATAGCTCAAGGGGTGGAAGACATTAATCACGCTCAATTCACGGATGATACCCTGCTTTTAGGTGGCGCAAGCTCAATTATCGCAAAACAGTTTAAAGAAGAACTGGAGGCTTACACTTCAGTCTCAGGGAGTGAAATAAGAAAAGCAAAGTACAAAATATATGGCTGGAATATTACACCCAACGAAATGCTTGGGATTGCAAGAGTCCTTGGGATGGAAGGTCACACCAATTGGGAGTCATTCACTTACTTGGGAATCCCAATTTTTAAAGCCACCCCAAGGGCCAACCAGTGGAACCATCTAATTGACAAACTCAAGAAGAAAATTTCCAATTGGGGGGTGAATTGTCTCAATTTACCAGGGAAAGTCGTACTAATTAAGTCAGTGCTGGCCAGCATGCCCATCTACTAGAGTTCATTGCTCCTAGCCCCTTGCTCCATAGTTCAAAAAGTCGAAGCTCTGCAAAGGCACTTCCTTTGGGAAGGGGGAAAACAAACTGGAAGGAAATTGCATCTGATAAGCTGGGAAAAGTCCTCTAAGCCGCTGCTGGAAGGGGGACTCAATTTCAAAAACTCTCGCATTCATAATCTTGCGCTAGGAGCAAAGATGTTGTGGAACATAGTCTCTGGAGCTCTAACTTGGTGCAAATCGGCTCTCTGGAAAAAGTACTTTAAGGGGCCAAGGGAACGCTGCTTAGAAACGTCCTACAGGCTCTCTAAAGGATCCCCTTTTTTAACTCTTTGTAAAAAAGTATTGCCTCTCTTCACTCCTCACCTCACTTGGGTACCATGAAACGGGAGGAAGACCAAAATCTGGAACGATTCGATTCTAGGAGATCCCCCTCTTAACTCGAGGCAGGACCTGCGTCATCTTAAGAACTGGATGAGGTCCCAAAATTTAAAGACGCTAGCGGACATCTCAGTTTGGAGCGAGGACAGACATCAGACGTGGCACGGGTGGGGAGTGAGCAATTTACCGCCGGAGTTAGAAGAGGAATGGATGGTCCTCAAACACTGCCTACAGGGGAAAGCCCTGCTGAAAAAGAAGGGGAAGGATAAGAGAGGCTGGGGGGAAAACGCCAAAGACTACACCACTGCTTTCGGCTACAGTCTATTGCTCAAGGTCCCCACCGCTCCAGAAATCCCGCTAATCTGGAAAGCGATTTGGCATTCTAAGTCCATTCCCAAAATTGACTTGTTTGCCTAGACACTTGCCCACAACAACATTCTCACAGGGGAAACTCTCTAAAGGAAAGGTTGGGCTGGCCCCCACTGGTGCCCACTCTGCCAACAAGCCGAAGAAACAACTAACCACCTACTCCTCAATTGTGCTTTTGCCAAAGAAGTTTGGAGGCTGACACTTGGGCTAGGAGCTGAAGTTAACATGCCAGAAGACATAAAAAACCTCCTTCTAAATTGGGACAATTTGTACCCGTTCCAACATCGAGCTCGAAGTCAAGCCGCTGCGGTTTGGAGAATCCTTCCAAAGTTTATACTATGGAACCTGTGGCTGGAAAGAAACAGTAGGATCTTTAGGGACAGGGCAAGGAGAGCTCCCATAGTGGTAGCCAACACCTAGAAACTGCTCGGAGAGAGCGCCCCTTACATATGCAAGTCCAACTACGAAGGGAAGCCAGATGAGTTGGAGGCTCCCTGGCTGGAGCAGTTCAAAATTCGAAGAGCAAAAGAACCCGCAACTGTCGCTCCAAGTACTGAGAACTGGGAAATAAGGAAAGAGGAACAAGAATTTGACAGTTGGAAGCAAGAAAGGAAGGCTTACATCCTTTCCTTTGACGGGGCCTCCAAAGGCAACCCGGGGTTTGCAGGTGGAGGAGGGATAATTGAGAGCCCCAGTGCAGAAATTATCGCTCGCTACGCACTGGGCCTAGGTACTGAGACCAATAACATGGCAGAAGCCATGTCACTATGGCAAGGGCTTCAGCAAGCCAAAGAGCAAGGTATCCAGGATCTGGTTATCACTGGAGACTCCAGACTGATAGTCAAGGCTATTAATTTCCAATCCCAAACTCAAAGCGCCAAACTTAATAATCTCCTGAGCAAAATCCGTCTTCTTCTCACTAAATTCAAATCTTATGAGATTTTTCATGTTTTAAGGAAGCTAAATGTGAAGGCTGATGTGGAAGCCAATAAAGGCGTTCTCCTTGAGTAAGGAAGCTTACTCCTCAATGGAATGATGTCCAATGTGGAAATTCCGTAATCCAAGGACTCTCATGTGCATTTCCAGTAAGTGGAGGGTTGAGTGCAAGGACAACAGGGGAATCGACCAACATAGACCAGTCAGGGCCGAGCCAGTGGAGGATAGCGACAGGGAGAGGTACCTGGTTCAAGGGGACAACGGACAGGGAGGGGACAGGCGCACCCACTGGCCATACCTCTCGGCCACTGCAGTCCAGGGTGTAATCATTTGGGTTAATGGGAGTGAGGTTAAAGCAAGACGTAGGGCCATCTCCACCTCAATCCTGTGCAACGATATCTCTGTATGCGAGCTTGAGGAGGCTACAAGTGAGAATCAAGGAATGACCAGAGCGATGGCAGCCAACACAAGTAAGAAGACGACCCTGGAGGAACGCCTAATGATTATGGACACTACACTAGCGAATTTGAAGCAGATGCTGCAACACCAGTTAGATTTTCTGGAGAACCTGGACACTGAGGCGGGTAGAAGGATGGATCAACTGGAGCAAGACATTTCCCTTACAAATATCGGCTTCTCTGAAGAGCTCAGCAAGCTTCATTAGGAGCTTAAGAACCCGTAGGATGAGTTTGAACTGAGAGTCGAGTAGTTGGAAGAGAAAATGTCCTAGCTCAACCGAGATTGGAGGAACGATCCAGAAAACTAGTTCTGCTGCTATCTCCAAAGTAAAATTCTCTCCTATTGCATCTTGGCATTCTGTATAGAGCCAAGGCTTAAAATAAAACCGCTCTAGCTGGTTGTGTTAGTTTCTTTGGTATTCGGTAAATACACATGTATCTAGGAAAAATATTAAGCTTCTCTCAAGCAGAGGCTCAGTGAAGCCCGACCATTTTGTACTCGCATTCGTGGTTCACCACTCCTAATACAAATCCTCTAAACGTTTTGGTAAAAAAAAAAAAAAAAATTATATATGACAACCACATTAAAATATATTTGAGATTTGAAATAAATATATTATTAAATAATTGAATCCTTTCAGTCAATAATAATAATTATATATGATAACCACATTAAAATATAAAAAATTATGTAATTGACCATCCATAGATTGACATGTACACTAGATATCTATCTTTATAGTATATTATCTTAAAAGACATTTATTTTTATATAATGAAGCTTAAAAAAAACTTGTATGCATATGTGTGTCAACTAATTGAGAAAATGAATTATGTGTGTCAACTAATTGAAAATCTTTATTTTCATGAGTATTGAGTAGTGAAATTAGGTTGATAAAAAAATCAAATTAGTATAGATTGTAAAACCATAATCTTGATCTTTGTAATGCTTTTTAAAAGTTGCATATTGCTTTTTCTTTTCTTTTTTATTTGTGTTATGATTTATTATTATTTTTTTGCTTTTTATTATTGTTATTTTCTTTATAAAAATAATAATATTTGTATTGTGATT
>ML784966.1:517023-537784 GCA_009831015.1 Picea engelmannii | reverse complement strand
CCACAGATGGAGAAGATTGTTGATCAAAACATTGAGAATAAGACCATGAGGAATACCTATTTTGAATATCTGGTCATGTGGAAGGGACACCCAATAGAATATGCCAACTGGGAAAATGAAGTTGTTATCTAAAAGCATGGAAAGGCAGTGCAGGAGCTCATGGACAAGAGTCCATGAATTTTTGTCAAGGGGAGTATGATGCAAGAGCATAGTTGGAAATCATACGGAGCAAGACCTATCAACATCTAGGAATCTATACAGGAGATCAATGTTGGCATTTACAACAAATATTTTGAAGCATGCCTTAACTCAACACCAGAATTAATCTTTTGAGGCACGCTTGAACTTTAGCAACGGAAAAATATTTGAGGCACGCTTGAATGATGGTGAGTGAAGTGGGAGTTTCCACTCCTGCTCTAGAATGCAACTAGTCTAGATAGTCATTAGGTTAAGTTTTAGAGTAGACAAGTAGCCAGGAAAAATATGAAGA
Organism: Picea engelmannii; assembly: GCA_009831015.1. Classification (NCBI taxonomy): domain Eukaryota; kingdom Viridiplantae; phylum Streptophyta; class Pinopsida; order Pinales; family Pinaceae; genus Picea; species Picea engelmannii. The sequence continues at coordinate 537,294 of ML784966.1, read as the reverse complement.
TCCCTCTGAGATAAATAGAGGTTTTGTACCCCCAAATGAGGGGGTTGTAGGGTAGATAGCTGCAAATTAGAGAGATGCAAGTTAGTAGGATATTTCATTTTTCAGTGGTTTTTTTCTATTTCAGTTGTAGCCATTTTCACTTTTGAATATAACAGAGGAAATTTGACCCAATGCATGGTGTGGACATTGTTTGCAATTCCCTGTTATTGTGTTTCATGAATGAATGAATGAATATGGTCATGAGTAGATGGAACTATGAATGTTAGGATAAGTTTCAATTGTTTCTCCTCTATTGAGGCAATGCAAGGAGTGCATTGAAGGGATCTATTTTGGTTCTGAAGCTCATAAGAGATAACACAAAATTTTCCCTTTGCAAGGAGTGCAAACAGACTGGTGCAAGGTGTGCACAGTCATCTACAAGAATTTGAACCTTGCGTAAAGATTTGGTGCAAGGAGTGCACATATACGAGATTCTACTAAGAGTCGAAGGTGCTTTGCGAGAAGTCCGCGAATCAGAAAAGGAGAATGCCAGGAGGGCGAGAGGAATTTTTCTTAGAGAAGTCCTTAGGATCTGAGTTATCAAAATCAATGAAGTGCAAGGAGTGCACAGGAAATCAAAGTATTCATGAGACCAAGCTCAGAAAGGCTAATGTTTTTTATAAGTGTGGACGAGACCCAAGAAATAGACTCGCAGGAAGGATGTGGACCGTCCAATCAACATATAGACAATGAGGAGAAGGTGCAGAGGATGAAGGATCTCAGCCGTTGATTTTTGCTCCAAAATATCGACATTTTGAAAGTCAAGAGTGTGGAGGACACTACTTTCGGGAACCCCTAATAAGCGAGATACCGATGAGATATGGATCGTCGGATTGAGGAAGGATCTGAATCATCGATTCAGCGCCATCACGATTTCGGTATCAGAAGAACGAAGTTGAGCAAACTCCAATGTCATGAAACGTGAAACTCAACTTGATCACAGTCGTTGATCAAAAGAAGGATCTGGACTATTGATCTAGCACCATCGTGAGTTCAGACATCGAGAGGATGGAGATGCCTCACATCGGGATTCCCCAACACGCGATATCCTGATGTGCTCAGAGGTTTGGCCCCAGGTCATAGTGAGGGTTCATATGGAAATAGGATAAGGGAGGATCTAGAGAGCACTAGGCCCTTGTCGGTATTTCAGAGATCAGAAGAGTCAGGGTGACTCGCATACAAATACCTGACTTGCGAAATTACAATGCACATTTGTTTAGGCTCGTGGTCACAGTCTGTGGTCGTGGGAGAGAAAGGGATTAATATAGAAGAGATAGTGCCCGTTTGGCATTGAGGTTCAAACAATGCTCAAGAGAGAATCCGCGGGTCTCATACGACCTCTGTATTTGGGAAAAGGACCTGTGTAAGTGGGTTTGGGGTCTAGCAGAGACCCAGAGAGTCACTTAGACTCATTTTCTTGATCGATCCTAGACCAGGAGTTCACACGAACCTTAGGAGAGAAGGGGGATTTGTATCATAACTTCACAACCTAAACCACTGAATGACATTAAGACTGTGTTGAGTGCATAATTCAAGAAACATAAGTCAGAGTCACAATGTATTATAGAATTGAGGGAAATCAAGAAGAAGGTCATTGAACCTGTTTGGGAGTTCGATGAAAGGTTTAAGACCCTGACAAACCATTTGACTTTTCATATTCCATATGAATAGAATAAAGAATGGTTCATTACTGCCCTCCTGCCACATACCAGAGTTCCTCTGATGCAACAGAAAATCACCTCACAGGCTGAAGCTCTAGAAATTGCCATGAAACTAGGAGCAGCCCCTATAGGAGAATCCATCCCAGGTATGAGCCAAATATTGAATCAATTAAATAGCTTATCCTTACAAGTTGAAGATATGAATAAAGACAAAGGAAAGGAGAAAAGAGAATATATATGGTGTATCAGATGTAAATTAAAAGGCCATGACAAAGAGCACTACCCCTTATTTCATGAATACTTGGCCTCTGGAGCACCTAGTCCTTTGAAGCAGGCTATTGCACCCTAGTGTGAGGTATGTAGAACGAGACATCACCCTGGTGAATGTTACTATATGAAAAAATATGTCCAGACACCTACCAATATTTATTGCACATTCTGTAAGTTTGTGGGACATGATGAGAAGGATTGTCAGGCTTACAACCTCTTGCATGAAAGATCAAGTGATACATATAGGATCCAAGGAGAAAAAAAACAACAGGTAAACAGTACGCAAATAAACTCCCCAGGAAGAGGAAACTTCAACCCTCGTAGTGGATTCAGAGGAAGAGGACGAGGAGGAGGCATGGGTCGAGGTAGAGGACAAATTATCTATTATAACTGTGCACCACCAAGAAATTTGCCAAGGGATTGTCAGAACCCTTGTACCACTTGCAACTGTTGTAACTCCTTCAATCATGTAATTGAAGATTGTCTAGTGTTGTTAGCCAAGCTCCAGGAGAGACGAGGAGTAAAGCAACAAGTTCAACTAATATCAGTAGAACCTCGTGGTGAGGACCCCAAATTCATTGTTATTACTAGAGGAGGTGTTGTTACATGAGAAGACAGAGTAACCCCATGAAAGAATGTAGAAGACTCAGGGATCAGATGAGCTGCAAATAAGGTATAGTTGTTTGACCCAATGAGAGAGAGGCATAATTTTGAGGAAGAAAGGAAGGAATTTGTAGAAGGACAAGTTTCTTCATCTAAGGTACAACTGGAAGTAAGGGAATGTGAAATGCCACCAGCATTTGATCAATCTGCTATAGCCAAACAAGGAAAAGAGGTAAGAAAACTCATGGACTTCTTATATATCGGTATCAATTTAATTAAAGATGAAAGGGTTGTACAAGAATTACCACACCTAATAAGGAAATATAAAATTGGGAAAATAGATCCTATGTTGAGTAGAGTTGTGAATCAAGTATCAAGAAAAAGGAGAACAAACAAGGAATTACACCTTAGTGTTCAAATTGGAGATTACGATGTGGACTATGTGGTCCTCGACTTGGGATCAAAATTCAATGTTATGACGAAGCGTACTTGGGAACTGATGGGAAAACCCAAACTGAATTACTCTCCTATCAGGCTCAAGATGGCTAATCAACAGGCAGTGAGCCCCTTTGAAAGATTAGAACATGTTCATGTGGACATTGATGGGGTAAGGACATTTTCATACTTTCAAGTAATTGAGATTGTTGATGATATTTGTCCTTATCCTTTGATGTTATAAATTGATTGATATTTCAACAATTTGACCATTGTTGACCTAAAAAAGAGAAGAATGACATTTGAAGGTAATGTCCTTAAAGTCATTGCACCTTTGGAACCAGATGAAGGTCGTAGGTACATAGAACCTATCAAGGAAGAAGACCATGCATATGAGTTGGAGAACATTTAAAAGTTGACAGCAAGACAACAAGATTACATTAATCCTACAACAGATGGAAGCCTCAGCTGGCGAAGTGAAAGAGCATGCTCATCAGATTTATAAGAGGCATTATAAAAAAGGCAGAACAAGATGTATGAAGTCTCCACACGACGATGTTTCATATTGACCAAAGTAGTTCATTGGATTGGCACGGAAGTAAGTAACCTTCCAACGTTTGATGGCTTGAATCATTTAGAAACATTTCTATCTGAATTTGAGAAAACTGTACCAGTACAACAGAGGATGTTGGCACTAGATGAAGCATTAAAATCCACACCAGCCATATGGTGGGAGTAGACAAGAACAAAATCACGGAATGGACACAGTGTCGCACCCTATTGACAATGCACTTTTCAGACCAAACAGAAGGATGTGAAGTTCATTACACAGGATAGAGTTTCCCTAAGGATCACATGTGAAGCTGTGAGGAGGCCTAGAAGAACATCCCTAAAGAACAGTGGGTTCAAAAATTCATTAAAACCTTGGACACTACTGCTATCAACTGGTATCTTCAAGTGGAACTGCACCTCATCACTATACACTAGTATGTAATGAATCAGAACTTTATAGCTACCTTCTTATTTGAAATTCAGTATCCTACAGTAGATTAGGAACTATACATGGCAAGACAAAAGGTCTATGAGGAGGTACCTAACCTCCCTTTTGAGCAAGAAGAAGATGAATGGACTGCACCTCTTCAGCAGTTATAGGATTTCTACAATATTAATGTTGATGAGGATGATGACCCTAGAAATGTAAACATTGTAAAAAATGAAGGCCACAAAGACATAGAAGGGCCTGGGATTGAATTACGCTTTGTTGGACAACATATTAAAATCAAGAAAGTTAACACTGGAACATAACAAGAACCTAAGATGGAAAATGTGGGAGACTATTGGGATGATGCCATTATTAGCAAGATCACATAACCATTACATGAATATCAGGACTTGTTTCCCACCAAGTTCATAGATATGAAGGGAATTAAAGGACCCATGGGAGAAATGAAGATCCCTTTGAGACCAGATGAAAGACCTATCCAGTAGAGACCTTACATATTGAATCCCAAATATAAGAAGAAAGTTAGGATTGAATTGGATAGAATGTTGGAAGTGGGAATCATATAACCTATGGAAGAATCTGAATGAATTAGCCCTATGGTAGTTCAAGATAAGAAGATGGAAGAAATCAGGTTTTTTGTAGACCTAAGAAATTTTAACGATGTCGGTCTACATGACCCATTCCCTACACCTTTTACTGACGAAGTATTAGATAATGTAGGAGGACAGGAGGTTTACTCATTCACAAATGGGTTTTCAGGTTACCACCAGATTAGAATTTCTAAGGAAGCTCGACATAAGACCACATTTGCAATAGAATGGGGGTCGTTCCAGTATATTGTGATGCCTTTTGGCCTAAAGAATGCACCAGCCATCTTTTCCAGGGTGGTGGTCGAAGCATTTAAGGACTTCTTACACAAATTACTAGAAGCTTATTTTGATGATTGGACTATCTTTAGCCTAATGAAATACCATATTGAATGTTTACAATTGATGTTAGATAAGTGCAGGCAATGCCAGATTTCCCTGAACTTAAAAAAATGCATTTTCCTTCTTTTGACCCTTTGGAGTGCTACTAGGGCATATTGTGTGTAAGAAGGGATTGTTGGTAGATCCTTCCAAGATTGCCATCATTGTTGATCTACCTCCCCCTACTACAGTTAGACAGTTGTGCACTACACTGGGACACACTGGATAATACATGAAGTTCATTAAAGGGTATGCACAGATAACAACATCTATGGAGAAGCTATTAAAGAAAGACAGTAAGTTCCAATGGACAGAAGAATGCCAGTAGAGCTTTGACACACTAAAATAGAAAATGGTCACTACGTGAATCTTGGTTTTCCCATATTGGAGTAAGGAGTTCAATGTTCATGTTGATTCTTCGTCAATAGCCTTAGGAGTAGTTTTAGCACAGCCAAGTGCAGGAGAAATTGACCACCCCATAGCCTTTGCGAGTAGGAAGCTTTCCACAGTTGAAAGGAACTATACTACGACTGAAAGAGAAGGCTTGGATATGGTATATGCACTACAAAAGTTTCAACTCTATTTGTTGTGAGGACATTTTAATATGTTCACTGACCACTCTGCATTGAAATACTTGGTCAACAAGCCAGTGTTGGGGGGAAGAATATGCAGATGGTTATTGTTATTCTAGGAACATGACTTTGAGGTCGTGGTTAAGCTAGGGAGAATGAACAAGGGACCTGACCAGTTATCTAGGTTAGAACATGGAGAGGAACCTACTAGTCTGGAAGATACACTACCAAATGCACAGTTGTTGGCCATCAGGAAATTCGACGATCACTTCATCGAGATAGTTCAATTCTTGTCCATAGGAATGGCACCTGACGAATAAAGTTATGCATAAGAAACAATTGGTAGTCCACAACACCGATTTTGAACTGATATCTAGACAATTGTATAAGATGGGACCTGATGAGATCTTGAGGAGACGCATTATGGAGGCAGAAAGACCACTACTTCTGGAAGAAGCACATGAATGCATCGTAGGAGGACACTTTGCAAGGAAAGTAATAGTGCAAAAGATTCTCAGAGCTGGCCTTTGGTGGCCTACTTTACATAAGGATACTAAGGAATATTACAGAGCCTGTGACGTATGTCAGAGAGTAGTAAAGACGTATAGAAGATATGATATGCCTTTGGCACCACAATTAACACTACAAGTATTTGAAAAATGGGCCATTGATTTTGTGGGACCTATTAACCCACCAGGAATGCGCACATGAGCGAGATACATCATTACTATGACATAGTACTTGACCAGATGGGTGGAAGAAAGAGTAGTCAAGGATTGCAGTGCAGCTACAACTACGCAGTTCATTTTTGAGGATATCATAACTAGATTTGGATGCCTGAAGACCCTCATGAGTGATCAAGGCACACACTTCATCAATAAAACTATTGAATCCTTGATTAAGGAATTTGAAGTTCACCATCAGAAGAGCACCCCATACCATCCACAGTAGAATGGTATAGTCGAAGCTTTCAATAAGATCTTGGAGACAACACTGAAGAATATTTGCAATGTGAATAGAGATGACTGGGATTTAAGAATTCCAGCAGTGTTATCAGCCTATAGAACTACTTGCAAGAAGTTAACAACACATACCCCATTTAAGTTAGTATATGGCTTAGAAGCAGTGGTACCTATAGAATACTTGGTTCCTAGTTTAATAATTGTAGCATTCATAGGTATGGATGACACTAGCATTGTTCAAGACATAATTGCGTAGTTGGTAGAACTGGAAGAAGACAAGTTTATTGCAACATTTCATCAGCGGGTACAGAAGGAAAGAGAAAAGGATTATCATGAAATAGATATCAATAGGAAGGCATTTAAGAAGGGAGATTTGGTCTTGCTATATGAAAACAAGTTCATGAAGCATCTAAGGAAGTTCAGGACACATTGGCTTGAGCCATTTGAAGTTGTATATGTCATAGAAGGAGGAATTGCGCAGTTAAAGACCCTAAACGAAGTATGGAAAGAAGGTTTGGTAAACGGGAGCCGGTTGAAACTGTATTATGACAGCCAACTGCCTCGTAGCTCTCTATAAAATCATACGAAGAAGGTTCTAAGTACCAGGTGCAGTTGAAACTGGGTACCAGACATGGGAAAGACAATCTACATAAGAAAGGGAGGGACCGAGCATCAAGCACAGGCTGCTCCACACAATCTAAAGTCGAAGTAAAACAAAAGGTTTAGTATTGCAGTGACTTGGGACAAGTCACAAGTGAGTGTTGGGGGATTTTTTTCCCCTGGTTATGGAGGGAAACAAAGATAAAGGAGGAAGCATGAAGTATGAACTGCGCGGAAGGCACACAAACTGAGAATGGTTTGAAGTGGCCAAAGAAGCCGAAAAGAAGGAGAGAAGTAAGGGAAAGTGAGTCATTGAATGAGAAGATCAGGTAAGACAGATTGACAAGGAAAGATGGATCGTGGACAACTCAGCAAATGGAAAAATCCACCAATGGATACTTTGGAGCACCTCGCAGGAAAGAAGGAAAGACAGGTGGCAAAGCCCGAAAAACATCGGTCAAGTGGACCTAGGGTTTTAGACACCTAGGGCTTTGGGATCTAGGGTTTTGACACTTAGCCATCGGTCTAAGATTGTTCGAGAGTCATTGTAATATATAAATAAAGGTCTAGAATACATGGGAAGGGTTAGAGAGAGACCACGATTATTGTTGAGTGATTAGTGTTGTGTGTGAAGTATTGTGGAAGAGAGTATGCTTGTATTGTAATATCTTCAGTTGGGTGCGAAGATCAACCCTACAACTGGGTGCACAGGGAGGGTAGAGAAGAGAAAGAGAGAGATTTGCAAGCTAAGTGCATAGATAGAATTGTATGATTTCATATAATATATCAAGAAACATAGTTATGTGGACGTATCCCTAGGGAGAGGGTGAACCACGTATATATTTTTGTTCTATGTGATTGACGTTGTGTTATTTGTTATCTTCTATATTGTTATTGCATTATTGTGTTAGATTTGAGATATGATTATGTGAAGTAGGCTTAAGTGTGGTAAAGAACAACTAGATTGTTCTATATTGTTTCCTTGGATCCACTTGCATTTCCTCTGGTTGTATACACTTGTGTCCTGGAACCCCCTATTGCTACTTCAGGTGAGACTACATATGCTCTGCAGGTGTTGACAAAAGGGCCAGTAATTAGGGCTTGTTGGTGTGCTATTAGAGTTGAACCCTTGGTCTGCCCCTATGTCAACAAATACATAGCTTCCCAAGATGATAGAGCAACTTTTCCTGCAGAAAATAGTTCTCTACTTGTGCACCATGGGTTAGCTTCTCATATACTTCTTTAAAATCTTCATTGATGGCATATTTCTCTACACAGATATCATGAGATAAAGAAGTATTCTTCAAAACAATAGAAGCAACAATAGGAGGTCTAGAAAGTATATTGGATGCCTTGTTACTTGTACCCTTAGGGTAACATATAGGCTTACGATATTACATCAATATTTCAACCCATGGTGTATTCGTTGGCAACTCTCTCAATCTCAAAAGGCTATTGAATATTTGGCAGTGATAATACTGGTGTGGTATTGATCTTCTCCTTCAAAATGTTGAAATATTTTTGTTTCTTTCCTTCCCACTGAAAAGTGTTCTTCACATTGGTTAAGGCATGCAAAGGAGCAGCTAAAAAGGAGATGTTAAGAATGAATCTCCTCCAATATTGGACTGCACCCAAGAAGCTTCGGACCTCAATTACACTCTTTGGCTCAGGCCATTTTACAATTACTTCAATTTTGGAAGGATCAATCTTCAGTTGTCCTCCTCCCACAATACGACCTAAGTATACAAGTGCAGTCTTTCCAAAATCAAATATAGACATTTTCACATACATCTTTTCCCTTTTCAAAGTATCCAATACCTGCTTTACCTTCCTTACATGTTCATCCCAAGTCTCGCTAAAAACAAGAATCTCGTCTAAATACACAATCACAAAGTCATCTAGGAAAGGCCTGAATACATCATTCATCATACGCATGAAATTTGTCGGAGCATTACAAATCCCAAACGGAATAACTAACCACTCAAACAATCCCTGTTTGGTTTTAAAGGCAGTTTTCCATGCATCTTGTTCTGCAATCCTGATTTGATGATATCCTCTACACAAATCCAACTTAATAAAATAAACAACATTCTTCAACTGATCAAGTAAATCCTCTATACAAGGAAGAGGGTATTGATTTTCCATCGTGATTTTATTCAAAGCCCGGTAATTGACACACATTTGCCATGTGCCATCCTTTTTTGGCACCATCATGATATGAGAACCACAAGGAGATGAACTAGGCCTGATGACCCCTTGATCCAATAAGCCATGTACCTTCTTCTTGATCTCTTTCATCTCCACAACTAACATCATGTACATTCCCACATTAGGAAGAGGAGAATCCTATTGAAGATGTATCTCATGTTGGATTTCCCTCTTAGGAGGTAATCCATTCGGTTCCTGAAAAATATCATCATACTTAGAAACAATATCAATTAATTCATTTTTATGAGATGGATCACATCCTTGGAAAGCGTTGAATGTCTCGACATATTTCTCTTTGATGACCATGAGTACCTATCTCTTATTAGTGGTTATGAGTATTTTCATTTTCCCTACACTAACAAGTGTCGAATTTACCCTCATGCTATGAGCTCTAACAATATATTCCACTCCCCCTTTTTTAAGGTGGTATTTTTTCTCATGACAAAAGAAGACTTATTTTCTATCATAAATATAAGGACTTCCCAACACTATGCCACATATATCAAGCAGTAAAACATCCAAATCCACTTCATCAATCAACTTGGAATCAATATCAAATCTAACCCTACATTGTTTGGTGACATTAAGTTTTTCTTTATCACATACCCAACCAAAAGGATAAGGTTTGGATGTGGTTTTGTTTCAAGACCCATCTTCTTGACAAGTTCTTCAGATATTAAATTTACTTCAAAACCCAAATCAAATAATGTATCTATCTTAGTATGTTTAGATACAACTCGTATATGAAATAACTCATTCCTCTTTCATTCATCAATATGAGATTCATCATTGGAACTTGAACTAGCATGAAGAGAATCTTTAACTTGTAATCCAACCATTGTGATCTTTCCTTCATCTCCTGATTCAAAACCAAGATCTTGTTGTATTGTAGCAATGGTCCTTGTCTTCCCCTTTCCACTGAACTAGTTCAATTTCTTTTTCGGATGTAGTTTCCAACAATGTTCTTCATCATGACCGCCCTTCTTGCAATGAGTGCAAGATGGTTTTCCTCCTTCTCTCATCACTGTAGTGGTCTACATTTCCTTCCTTTTAAACTTCTTGAAAGTCTTATGTGAGAAATCAGAAGGTTTCTTCATGGGATCTTCTTGAACATGTTTCCCCCTGTTCTCAAGGTGAGTGGATTGCACACAAACTTCGTCAAGACTAGTGGGGTTAAACAAGAGTAAAGTATGATGAATATAACTGTGAAGTGCACCAATATACTTCATTAAATTTTCATAAGAATCCAAAGGAATGTTCAGTGCTAGATCTTTCTTCCTAAATTATTTTTTGAAACTTTGTACAGTCCGACCTTTACTCTGCCTTAAAGTTTTCCATTCCATCATTGCTTTGTGTAAATACCCTAATGGATAGAATTGCTTCCTTATCTTTTTTTTAAATTCCGACCATGAGGAAAGAATATTACCACAGTTACTTATGTCTTGTATCTTTCTCTCCCATCATATGAGAGCAGTGCCTTCCAACCGAAGAGAAGTCAGTTGCACTTTAACTTCCTCTTCGCCAATATGTTGAACACAAAAATATACTTCAACCTGTCAAATCCAATTGTCTAGCTTTTCAAGATTAACATCTCCATTAAACATAAGCAAAGAAAACTTTACATCAAGATTTAATAATGGTTTCTTAAAAGAGGCTTTATGGTTAGAATGATGAGAGTGATGAGAATGCTCAGAGGAAGAAGAACTAGAACTTGAAGGTGAAGATGGAGGCTCAGGAGGATCTCCTCCAGCCCGTTGATTTATTGAAGCATCATCATCGGGTGGTGCTTATTTTTTCTTCCCTTTCTTCTTCATCCTCCTCTCGTAATCTCCATACATTCGTTCGACCATTTATTACATGCGATAAAATACCATGTGAAAATTTTTCTCCCATTCATCACACTTGTCCTCTTCTTCCATATTCTTCCTTCAAGATGCATGACCAACCTCGGATTGAATTTCTTAAGAGTTCCTTCACCCTGCTTATTCTTGGCCCTATTAAGCATTCATACTCAATAATTCAAATCAAAGATGACTACTATGATACCAACGTGATCTAGGATCTTTTCGTTAGGTGACTTATTAAAGAATTGTATTAAATGAGCATAAACTAAAGTACACCATAAAGAAGGAAAATATCAAAAGGAAAGAGACATAATCATGCAATATGAACACAAAGAACTTGATAATGGATTTTGTCCCTAGTCGACTACATCTGTTGGTCATGCTCTCAAATGGGTAGGTATTTTTATTAACTCCACAAAAGAATTGGGCAAAATACATAAGTATACATCATTCTGGAGTTAAGCTATAGAAGCTTTGCTCATATAAAAAAAATAACACCACCACTGCATTCGTGGTGTTGTTTTAACTAAAAATGATTGTCCCCATGCCTCGATCTGAGGCCGACACTTTCAGGCCCAAGAGACACCTCTACCTCGGTTATCGTGCCATTGCCTCTGCAATATATGAGTGGAAAATCTTGAACTACGTTCCCAGTCTGTCTCAAAATTGCACCCAAATCCATATCATATGGACGCACTTGATCTCACATGTCTCTCCTTTGTTTCGAAATCTGGCCGAGACCCCCCTTCTTATACAAAAATATAGGCGATTATGTAATAAGTGACACGATTGGCAGAGTGGTTAGTGGAGCTAAGTTTAGAGTGTAGGATGGCGGAGGTACCAAGATCGAATCCCATGGAATCCACCTTTGGAATATAGTTTTAAACAAAATTTTGGCATGATTACTAAATATAGCAGTGGTTGCTAGAATGGAAGACCTGCTAAATATGGTGGAATACGCTATATATAGTGGCAGTTTGAATAAGCCCCTACATTGGCGGATCCAGTGGTCATATGGGCTAAAACATAACCAATGGCTAGGCCAAAGGCCTAGCCCTTTTCTACCCCATATGAAACATTATCCAAACTTAAATATAATTTAGACCATGGTATAAATAAGAAACATGTAGTGGTGTATTGGTTAGCGCAGAGATGTGAGGCCTTTGGGCTAGAGGAGGTCAAGGGTTTGATTCCGGTGGAGTCATAAAAAATTTGGTCACATTCTAACCACTAGAAGGGTGCCACGTGGCACCCCATCACTGGGCCACGTGGCACCATATCATTTGTCCATGAAAATGACACATGTCATTACCTAATTTTCTCACGTGTCTTCCATCAATCTGTACTACCTTTCCATGCCATCCCAAGACAACTCAAAATTGTGCCATTTAAGTTGTATGGATGTGACACATGTCACCCTTGCAGTGGTGCCACATGTCACCTTTACCTTTTGACTTTTTGACGAAGTTTGACCTGAACTTTGACTCCTTATAAATATTAATTTGTAACTTCATTTGGCGATTCGTTTGTGTTGTTAGAAATATTATGGCACTCTCTTCGTGATCATTCCATTTTCACTGAGTTTTGGTAACTTTGAATTTTTTCCCTTTTGTTGTCTGTTGAATCCATTCCGAGCGTTATGAGTTTCTTATGTGAGTTCTGAGTAGTTATTAGCCTTCTCTGGCTCCTTTTTGGATCAAGTACAGTGCCACTTTATGAGCACAAATAGGTCATGGGGGGTTTCCTTGATACTTAGGATAGGTGGGGTAGGGACCCTCAGGGGTTTGTGAGGGCGAAGGTTGTGGAAAATTATCTAGGAGTTTTCCTTGACACTCTGGTACTTGCTTTTCGTGGACTACAGTATTCTACTCCTCCACCCATTTTTCAGAGACGGGTTGAGGTTAGTCATGAGGAGGGTTTTACTCGGGGTCTTTCTTTTGGGGGGACTTTTAACCAAAAAAATAAGCTATTAAAGATACTCCTTGGACAAGTGGACTGGGCAGTGACCTCTCTCCTTTAAAGTCTAGAAGAGAACGTCATAAAGCAAAGGATAAAGAAAAATTGGCTACACAACCAGCCACACCTTTTTTTTAGTAAGTGGATCTTAGAGGAATTAAGTCCATAGCCAAGGATAAATAATGATTCTTATCTCCCTTAACCTAAGTAGAGTTGGAAGGGATCCCAAATGTGTTGCACTCCAAAGATTATTGTCAAACCTGTTACCTGATATACTTTTCTTCCAAGAAACACTGGTGGAAGATTTTAAAGCACAAGCTTTTGTTAGTACCCTTCGACCAAACTAGATGGTGTGTGTTGTTAGTTTGAAGGGGCAGTCTTGGGGGTCTTTGTGTTTCTTGGGATCCTCTTAAATTTTCTCTTACTTCCTTTTTAAGTGTTGGTGGAATTTGGTTGACAAGTACACTACTTGAACTAAATTTTCATGTTACTTTGGTTAACTATTACGAGTTGTGTACAGATCACAAAACTTTCTGGGACAAGGTGGTTGTAAGTGTATTGTTGGACATTTAAAAATTAATTGTGTCAGTTGACCTGCATTTCACTATTTATGTTGGTGAAGTGTGGGGGAATAAATCCTGGTTGGACCCTTCCGCATGGTACTTTAAATAAATCTTTCAAGAAAATGGGTTAGTGGATATAACCTCTATTGATTGTGTTCCTACTTGGCGTAATGGCAGAAGTGGAATGGAGGAAATTACTAAACGTTTTGATGGGATTTACATGGTCGAGGATTTGATCAAGGTTTTTGGGAGGCATTGATCTTGGGTAGCCCTTTCCTTCATCTCATACCATGATCTAGTACTAATACAACTAGAGAACTATCAAAGAAGGGTTATCTGTCCTTTCAGGTTGAACCCTTGTTGGGTGGGGGAAGATGGTTTTAGTGATTTAGTCTCAGAGGTTTGGAATTTAGCAGCATTTGTGGGAGAATCCTCAGCTCAAAAAAGACTTGTCTAGAAATTGAAAGTATTTAAAACTAAAGTGAAATCCTAGGGAACTGAGTTGCAGCATAAGAAACATATAGAACCTTACTTGATTGAGGATAAGATAAGGAATATTTAACTTATAAAGGCTCTAAGGTTGGATTCAGAGGACTCTGATGTTCAAATTAAACTTCTTGAGAAAAAACATAGTAAGATTCTCCTAGCAGAGGAGGAATTGTGGAGACAAAGAAGTAGAGCAACTTGGCTACAGAAAGGTGACCAGAACACCAATTTTTTTCTGCAGTTTGCAAACCATAGACGAAACCACAAAGCTATTTGGGAAATCAAGGATGAATATGACAACTTTCACTCAAGACAAGAGGCTATGTTAACTAAAGCGATTAGACATTTTAAATTTTCCTACTCGGACATAGGAAAAAACTCGATTCTGGAGTAGGTGAGAACAACACAACTTTTTTCTTGTTTCATTAAGGATTTGGATCATTTATCCATAGAAGGGTCTTGCACAAAAGAATAAATTCAGGGAGTTCTTGAGGTTTTTTCCAAGTACAGAAGTCTTGGATCAGACGTGTGGACAGTGGAATTCTTCCTCCACTTCTATGATCTAGTAGGAGACGACCTACTTGAGGGTGTGGATGAGTCTAGGAGGGAGGGTACTATGGAAAGATCCTTAAACTCTACGTTTTAGCTCTCATTTCGAAGGTGAGAAGGCCAACTACTTTTGGGGACTTCAGACCTATTACACTATGAAACTTGGCATATAATATTATTTCTAAAGTCACAGAAAACAAGCTTAAGCTGATCCTCTCTAGGGCACTCTTTGGGGAACAATTGGGCTTCCTAAAAGGTAAACATATACTGGATGTTGTAGGTACTACACAGGAATTCCTCCACAGTATAAAAGTGAAAACGATGAAGGATCTCATTCTTAAACTTGACCTGAAGAAGGATTATGATTGTGTTAACTGGGATTTTCTTAGATTGCTCCTTCTCCAGACTAAATTTTCCCTCATGCTTACAAACTGGATTCTGTGTTGTGTTACTTCTACTACATTCTATGTATTGATCAATGGTGGTCCTACCCCTTTTTTCCAGAGTGGGCATGGTCTCAGGAAAGGATGCCCCTTATCACCACTGCTATTTATTTTAGTTATGGAAGGCCTTTGTCTTCTACTAAAAAAGGCTCAGACAGATGGTGATATTACAAGTATTAAGATTTCGCACTCCTTGACGATTCTCAATCTCTTCTTTGTGGATGATGTTCTCATGATGACCAAATACATTTTAAGTGAATGGAAGGCAATTGATTCCTTACTTTCTACCTTTTTCCGAGCCTCTGGACTTCTTATAAATCCTCTTAAGTCTACCTTCACTTTTCTAGCTTATCAAAGGAAGAGTTATTTTCGTTGAGTTCTCCCTTTCCTTTTAAGTTTGTGGATCTCTCGAAAGGTTTCAAGTACCTGAGATTTTTTCTTAAACCTACAAATTATAGAGTTGAATATTGGTGTTGGATCATCCATAAGTACAAGAAGTGGATCAGTCTTTGTTGCCACTATTGGCTCTCTTTTGGAGGAAGGTATATTTTGGTCAAGTCTATGTTAGAAATTCTATCAGTATACTGGTTGATGGTAGCTATTATTCTAACCTTGGTGCTTACTAGGATCAGACAATTGATATTCAACTTCTTGTGGTCAAGGAGTGGGAAAAATAATTGGGTCCATCTCTGTAAATGGAGTTTATTTCCAAACCAAAACTAGAAGGTGGTTGGGGGATTAAGAATTTACCCTTGTTCAACAAAGACCTAGCAACGAATACCTTGTGGCGTTGTTTGATGAAATTTGACATTTAGCACATAGTGTTATTTGATAAGTATATCCCTTCTACCATTGTTGTGGCCTGGTTAATATCTACTTCAAAGTTGTTTCACAATGTTTCGATCTTTTGGTGTGACCCGGTCAAGTTATTAAAGGTAATCACCTAATGGTTGGCTTGGAATCCTAGGTTAGGACATTCAATTCTCATTGGTAAGGATATGATCCTAGGCCTTAATAATTTCTCTTGGTTATCTCCTTACCTGATTACATCTCTAAAGAGGGAAAGTATACATTATTTATATCAGGCTAGAGGTATTGATAGGACATGGGTCGTATTAGCTCAGTGGAAATCTAGTAAAGTGTTGGGGTTCTTAGGTATTGAGGCTATGGAATGGGATCGTTATTGCAATGCTTTGTTGGCCTCAAGATTTGAACTGACTGATAGACCTGATACTCTTATTTGGACTGGGGGTGATCAATCAGGCTTCATTTCTGCAAATAATGCATATTTGGCCTTAGCTAGTAGGAACTGGTTATACAACAGTAGATGGTGGCATCGAATACTCTGGACTTGGGATCTAAGGACAAAGGTAAAAAAAAATTATGTGGCTCTTGATGGAATATAGGATCATAACCTAGGATAACCTACAGCATAGGAGTTGGTTTGGGCCAAGATTTTGTGGCATTTTCTCACAGTAGGCAGAGTCGACATTACACATTATGATCCACTATAGATTCACTCAGTGGGCTTGGCTATAGGTGACTCTTTCTCTTAACTCAAACTTTAGTTGGAGGGGAGCCACTCTTCAAAATAGGTTTCTGGACTGGTCAAATCCTTGTACATCCCTTCCTCATTTACCAACCATTTTCTTTTGGAATATCTGGATAGAGCGCAACAAGGTACCTTTTTTATTCTCGGCGGCCCTCCCAAAATCTGGTTTTACATAGGATTCGTGGCAACTTAGATCTTCCTCGGAAAAGAAGTATTTCGGTTCGAATATCTTGCCTTCCTCCAGTGCTTGATGGGGGGACAATAGTTGGGTGGTTTGATGGAGTGTCTTAGGATAATGGGATGAAAAGTGGTGTTGGCAGTGTTATTAGGACTGATGTGCATAAAGAATTCAAATGGACTCTAAACTTTGGATCGGATACAAACAATAGAGATGATATTTTGGGAGTTTGGGCCCTTCTTACTTTAACTTCCCGATAACATATTCAGGATCTAAAAGTATTCAGAGACTCAAGAATCACCATTGAATAGTTGAATCAGAAAGGGAAACTACATATCCTCAATTCACATTGTTGGAAATAGAGGGTTAATGAATTGGTGAAAGGCTTCATGACTCTTTGTTTTACCCATGTCTTTAGAGAGTTCAATAAACAGGTGGATACTCTCTCAAAAAAATCTTTGTTCTTACAGGAGGGTAACATTTTCTACTCGCAGGTGTTTGATGGACACCTAGGTCCCACTTTGTCACTTAAGCTCTGGTAAAGGTTTTTTGAATTAACTGGCGACTATCAGTCTCTTTTTTATAACTGGTGTCTAGTTATGAGTCTCTTGCAGGCACTCTGGTTTTTTTGTTTGGATTTGTTTGGGAGGTTTTTTTTTTATGATGTCTAGCTTCTCTTTTCTAACTGGCTTTGGTCTGTATTGTATATTCCCTTGTAGATGGTGAAGAGGAATAGAGATACCTCCTTTAAACCCAGGTTCTCAAATGTAAACTTTCTATATTAATATAAATACAATTTTCTGTGGAAAAAAAAGAAAAAGAAAATAGAAACATTTTCTTTTAAAAATATAAGATACATTATTCAAAAGTATGTGTTTTATTAATCATAATTAAATAGAAAATCTTTAATCTTAATAAAAAAAAGGGATTATCATCATAAAAGTTAAATGACATTTTCTAATAAAATAGAATATCCTTAATCAATATTTTCAAAAAGTGGATGAGTTACAACATGGAGAATTGATCTTTCAACTATAATTGCCATTACATGTTATAGATAATTGCCATTTCATATAAATATGGTCTATACAATGACTAACTTATATATGTTTTAATGAATGATTGAATTTTATTTATATATGTTTTAATGAATAATTGAGTTTGATTAAAGTATAATTAAACTAATTTATATATGTTTTAATGAATAATTGAGTTTGATTAGAGTATAATTATAAGAAAATTTGAAATGGGATTTGTAAGTTAAATAAGTTTTAAAGTTTAGAAATTAATGTTTGTAAGTTTAATTTGATATTTAAATTTACAAGTTTTTTATTTTATTTTGGATAGTAGCGTTTTTAAGGAGTAATGTGATTTTGATAAGAAGAGGGTAGTCATAATTATTTTTATAGTTGATTGATGGAAAAGTTTGATTGTTGAAAAGTTTGGTATATTTTATTTTGGATAGTAGTGTTTTTGAAGGAGTAATGTGATTTTGATAAGAAGAGGGCAATCATAATTATTTTTATAGTTGATTGATGGAAAAGTTTGATTGATGAAAAGTTTGGTATTGGATTTAAGAGAAGTGAACATGCATACTAAGCCATGATGATGTTTAAGCCTTAAAAATCTTGTTGTTATTGGCCTAATGATGTGTTATGAGCTGGTTGATGGGTGCATGTTACACTACAGAGTAGGTCATATCTCTAACCTTGAAAAGTAGTTTCACACTAAACATGCAATCAGAACAGAGATTTCGAAATCAATTCTAGAAACACAAAACCCAACATTGAATTGAAAACAAAAACCAAAAATTAATTTTGTAAAAGTTATATTAGTGAAGCAAGTGAATTATAAATCTCTTATTTATGAATCACATATAAATTCAACATCTATACAATAAAAAATTAACGAAGAACAAAGAATATGTAAAATTAAAAATTATAGAGCATAAAGTCCTGATTACGTGATTCAACCAAAAGAGACCATTTGAATCTATCAAAAATATATTTTAAGAGTATTTTCGAGTGATAACACTTCACTTGTTATTATCCGACCTTCTCTATAAATCAGACATTGGCGGGGTAAACCGCATTAATGCCTTTATCGCGGATATAAGAATCACTGATATCAAATTAATGATTACTGAGATATTAAACTCTACGTTAAAAAAAATTTAACGTTTAATGGAATGAAAAAGTATACTTATTTTTATAAAATATACTATTTAAATTTGAAAGTCAAAATGAAATAAATTTAAATCTAGAAATTTGATATAATAGGGATATGATATGTAATTTAGGGTAAATTAATGATGATGTAACATTAATTGACTTTAAAAATAAAATATTAATAATATTAAAAAATAAAAATAAATTTTAAATTATTATAATATCTTAATTATAAGATGAAGTATATTTTAGTTAAATATTTTTAGGGTGAGGGTTATTGGATTTTGCGAGTTTTGTTTTATAAGGCATGCAAGCTTTGAAACTCATCGAAAAATATCCAATCATGTTAAGAATTATTGTAGTCGAGATTAAATATATTATTAATTGATATGAATAAATGTGAAAAATAATATAATTTTAATTAATAAAAATAGACATTTATAATTAATTATTAATTTAATTTTCAAAACTAAATTTAAAAATAAAATTAATTGATATGAATAGATGTGAAAAATAATATAATTTTAATAATTAAAAATAGACATTTATAATTAATTATTAATTTAATTTTCAAAACTAAATTTAAAAATAAAAATATATTAAAAATAAATTTAATTTAATATAAATCAAATGTGAAATTTAAAGTAAATGATGTCACATGGATAGATTTTAAAAATAAAATATTAATAACATTAAACTATAAAATAAAGTATAAATAAATAAATAAATTTTAAATAATCATAATACTTTGATTGAAAATTTAAGCCCCCACCAGTGTAGACCAGTTGGAAATAGTTGTTAAGGAACTCTTTGCAACATCTTTGGTTCAAACCTCACCTAAACTAACATGTGTCCTATGTCATACGAGTACAAGTGTGTCTTTCAAAGGTGAATTAATGTAAATGAATTAGTTCTATACAAAAACCAATCTATATAAAAAGTGTCCCTATAAAAGTTTATAACAAAATATTTGTACAGAACTAATCAAATTTTGTAGTTCTCAATATCTAATCATTTGCAATGGTCTAATGAAGTGGTCATAATCTAACCAGATGACTTGTATCCACGGGCTGGGTAGTAGGGTTGTGGACTATGTGATATTGAATATCTTTGTTTACAATTATATAGTAAATTTTGACCTTTTAAATGACCATGACCCTGACTCTAATCATAGACCTTTAATCCTAACTCTAAACTTTATCATGTACAAA
>ML784966.1:506739-516923 GCA_009831015.1 Picea engelmannii | reverse complement strand
GGCTGGGTAGTAGGGTTGTGGACTATGTGATATTGAATATCTTTGTTTACAATTATATAGTAAATTTTGACCTTTTAAATGACCATGACCCTGACTCTAATCATAGACCTTTAATCCTAACTCTAAACTTTATCATGTACAAAACCCCCCTTGAAGATAACTTTAGTAACCAAAGGTATTTTTTTTTCACAAAAATAAAGCTAATCTCTTTTTAAAGAACTTAAACACAGAAGCCAATATTCTATCATATAAAAACAATATTGAAGACATCTATAATAATTTTACAACAATCATCTCTACCTCCATAAAAAAAATCTCTTGAAAAGATGATCCTACCTTAAAAATCTTTACGAATCTCATAATGTCCTAAACAAAATTCCAAAAGTTTCTAGAAAAGATGATGTTTTTACTATAGAAGACATAAGGTTTTGGGTAAATAGACTTGTAAATGGGAAAGATAAGGAAATTGAGGGCTATCAAACTTAAATATGAAAAATTTGAGAGCCTATTTTGATCCCTCACATACACAAGATCTCCAATTTAGCAGTCACGCAGGGCTTCCGTAAATTTTTGACTCAAAGTCTCATTGTACATATTTTTAAAAGTGGGGATAAAATCAATCCCCCTAATTATAGGACCATTATGATTAGCTCCATTTTATCCAAGATATATGGAAGTATTTTGGAAAAGAAGATAAACATATGGTTTGAAAGCCATGGAAAAAGAGCTAAAGGTCGGGCTAGTTTTAGAGGTTATCATTCAACTCTAGACCACCTTATCATGCTTAGGATCATTGCAGAGGAGTGTTGCAACAATAAAACCAATCTCCTTTGTTGTTTTGTTGACTTTATGGAATCTTTTAACTCTGTGCCTAGGACCAACCTTTGGAATAGGTTAGAAGAACTCAAATTTCCCTCCTTTTTGAGATTTTTTGTGGTAAGGTTGTATGAGAATGTTATTTCCAAGTTTAGGAGCATTGAGGGTTGGTCAGAAGAAATCAATTGCAATATAGGAGTCAAACAATGTTTTCATCTATCCCCTACCCTTTTTTTCATTTGCATTGACAAGTTAGAAGATTATTTTGAAGCCACGTGTTGTGTTGGACCAACTCTTGCTAGTATAGTAATCATCCTTCTTCTCTATGCCGATGATATTTTCTTATGGAAAGGAATCCCTATGACCTTATTAACAATATTAGAATCCTCAAGGACTTCCGCTCTAGTACAGGTATGACTGTGAACACTAACAAAGAAAAGGTTATCATTAAGTCCAACAAGATCACCTAAGATAATTTTGTATATGACAACAATATCTTGGAGGAAGTTCCTTTGTACAAGTATATTGGAATTGATATTCATCACAAGCTCAATTGGAACTATAGCATCTGAGTAAAGGATAAATGGAGGGTGGAAAGCTTATTATGGGCTTGAAAATAATTGTAAATTAGTAGACCTCTTTGAGACTCTTATCACTATTGTTATCTTATATGGATGTGGAGTTTTGGGATGCAATATCCCCTGAGAATCCTGGATAAAGATAGAGCAGATCCAAAAGAATTTTATAACTTATAATATCAAAATTAAGAGCAATACACCCTATCCTATCCTCCTCATTGAAGTGAGTCTTTCCCTCATTGATATCAAAGCTATGATTATGTACTTAATGTACAAGAACAAGATAAACAACATGGATAAGAAGATGCTCCCCAAAATTGCTTCAGAATCTGGCCAAAATATCCAACAACTCAAGGATGGCATAAGGATGCCAAGTCTTGGCTAAATCATTGGAGAATAAAAGAAGAAGTTATTATGCACCGATGATATTAAAAATATTGTACAAGCTAAACTGAAGAGAATCTATGGTGTGATAAAGAATTGGAGGATAAAAGAAAATTAAGATATTATAAGGAGGTGGTTAACCCTAACCTTTAAGATCAAAAGTATTTCTTTGTTTTGAATAAAGTAAAGAAGATAATTAATACTACTAAAATAAGAGCTAATTCTCATGAGTTGCATAATAAAACTATGCATTAAGAAATCCCCAAAACACCGTGGCAAAAAAGAATCTATCACCTTTATGATACCAAGAGGGTTGAAGATGAAAAAAACTTTCTCGCCAAACACCATGGAAAGAAAGAATCTCTCACATTTGTGACACAAGAGGATTGAAGATGAAAAACACTTTCTCCTAAAATGCCCTGGGTATACTCAAATTAGATCTCAATTTCAAAATATTTGTCACAATATCCACCTTCCTAAACTTCTAAGTCATCAAAACTTTAGTGATCTTGAAATATTTCTCTTAATATTTTTCAAGCATCCAAATAACATTTTAAAGAAATCCAAGTAGTCTCAATAACTATATCATCATTTTAACTTTTTTAATTGTGTGAATGAGCCTAATGGTTAAAAACATATATTTCTTCCTAAAAAGTCACAAGTTCAAATCTAGAAGAGAATAGAATATGTAAGAGAAGTATATATACATGAACTGAAGGTGAAAGTATGCCTCCAACCATTTCTTCAATCACTATTTCACTATTGTTCATTATATTTGTTTTTTTTCAAAGCATCAGTCAATTCATCTTTTTCCTTTTACAAAAAATAATCTCAGTATTTGCAGCACTATACGTCTCGTTTAGGCATGAATCATGAATTGAGATCACCATGCCCGAACGACATTAACAAGCAACCAAGGTTCGTCACGTCAATGCTGATCTCTACTACAGTATTGTATGACATAGGCATTATAATTATAATTATATTCATAGTTCTGTTGACGGGTATAAATATCTTTTATATTTGGAAGTGGAATTGGACATCGATGAGACATTACAGATGTACATTAAATTATATCGATAGTTCTGTTGACAGGTATAAATATCTTTTATATTTGGAAGTGGAATTGGAGATAGATGATACATTACAGATGTAAATTTGGACAGGAAGCACATTTTCCTTGTTCAATATTAAGTTAAAAAAAAAACTAACAACATAGATTTATCTTAATTTTAGTTTTACTAAAGGTGAATATTAAGCGGTGTGGAATATTTCCCAAACATTCTTTGGGGTAGGAATGTACTGAATCAACCGGTCAGGCAGACAAGACTAATAGGAATTTAGGGCAATCTCCAATTCCTGCTAATCATTCCACTCCTCCAGCGAACCATTGATGAGCCAGCCGAGCAGGGCAAGAGGTCTAAATGCTCAGCATAGATTCTTAACTCTAGTTTTACTAAGGGGAGATTGATTAAATTTTTAGAGGTGTAAATTTTTTTTCTTTAATTCTTTTTAGATTGCAAAAAAAAATTAAAATTCACATATACAATTTTCATTTATTTTATTTTTTTTATTATTATTTAAAAATAACATATATTAACTCCAAATTAAATTTAGACACAAAATCACATATCAACCTAATATTGGGATATAAAATCCACCTCTCCACTAAATAAAAATACGATCAATGGTAATATTTCATTACCTGTGTAAACACCGTTGAAAAATAAGGGAGTGGATCGCTGCGTGTTAACCTAAACCTAAAGTGATTATCTGCTGCACCTTCTACAGATTACGGTGGATTACTAAATTGGTGCTTGTCAACCTAAACCTAAAATGATTATCAGCTGCACCTTCTACAGATTACGGTGGATTACTAAATTGGAGCGGTTACGATCAGTTACCATCTGCATGTATCACGACAAACTCAATGCTACCATCTGCATGTGTAAAGACTAACCCACACCTCTATGTACCAAAGGATTGAGCATGGAGAGGGTTCGTCTTCCTCTCCTCTTTCTGATTTCTTTTTTATTTTAGGCTGTAACAAGTAAGGTTATGATGTTTAGTGTTTTTTTTGTGTATATTATTATTAATAATAATAATTTAATTTTAAAGTTATTGTGAAGCCAGATATTAAATTGGTGTATGAGATTCACTTGTTTGTAAGATAATAGATCTCTCAGTTTAAGTATTTGATTAGTAAAATTTAAAAAAATATACATATTTTATCCCTTTGAATTTGAACTTGTAACTTAAATATTCTTAACGAGTAAAGTGGCTTATGTCTACCTATATCTACCTGTGAATCCTTATTAAAAACCTACAAAAATATGTCTACCTATATCTACCTGTGAATCCTTATTAAAAACCTACAAAATATGTTATAAAGAAAAATCATTCTCCCATTTGTTGTATTATGTTTGTTGTTGTAATGTGTTTATTGTGATGGATTTGTTGTACGGTTTGAAACATGGAACCGGATTGTTGTGGTACAATATTAATAGAGGTGGGAATCACATTCGAATACGTCTAAGTTGGTCTTCTGGAATTCCGTCCATTCCACAGAGAAAACATATCACCTCACTGAGTATGATAATGTTGAGTGTAAATGCATAGCAAAGGCGGAGATTCATCCACCAGCAGAAATGGAATCTATGATAGAGAAACCAGCAAATTAAGGTGGTAGGAAGTTAAAATATAACTTTTCATGGATTGAAATATAACAGTTAAAATATAACTTTTCATGGATTGAAATATAACACTATTAGTCTTTTAGCTTAATTTTCTACCTCAGTAAAAATTAATTAGCTTTTGAATATTCATGACTTTGTGTACTGCATATATGCAGTTGAAAGTAATATCAAAGGCTAAACCTTAGGGGCAAAAAATTGTATACGTGAAGTCTACTGTAACAGAAATCAAGATATTACTAAGAAACTGTGAATAACTCTCCAACTCTGCAGACTTTCGAATGCTAACAAGATTGAGGGCTTTCACAGTTTTCTTTGTAAGGCAGCTTTGTGGGTTTTCGTTTGCATGCGGTTTGCAGTTCTATGAAAATTACTGGGCATAATTTTGTATATGATATTAGTCATGGAAGACTCTAGAGTTTTGTGAGGATGAAGCATGTCATGGCCAAATTTTTAAGTCACAATTTTGACAAAACTTATGAAGCTGTGCAGCGAATTTGACATTTGTGATAGTCTAATTAATGCAAAACTACCGCTAAAACTTTGTTAGAGAAGTCCTGGTAGTTTTCTCTATCTGTGTTTGATTTATTTACCTCTACTTTAGAAGCTCAGAAAAAAGTTAGCAATATCGAAGGCATGGGGAGGAAGAGGGTTAGCAGAGAAAGTGATAGGGAAGAAGTGTTGCAGGCCAAACCAACACGATCCTCACGTAATACAATGTTATGTTCACTGTGCATGCAATCAGGACCCACTTTTAAGGTGAACTTTGCAGGAAGCCATATGGATTATTGTAACATATATTTATGTGAATGACCATCCAGTGTTCGACTTGAGAGTCAAATCTGGATATGCCAATTGAAACATATCATACTGCATATTGTCACCCCTTGGAGAGTCATTCCCAAGTTAATCTTGGCATCTCATTGACTTGCCACATCACAGTGGTTCTTTTTTGGCAGCTTGATTCAATCAAGGATCAGAATTATGTTTCTTCATCTAGAGCATACCTATACTCTGTTCTAGGCTATGAGCTAGTCACATATTTACTCTATGCAACTGAGTTGTATACTTAGACATGTGTTAACTTAGTTTAACACTTAGTCAATTTGACATACAACAAAAAATATGTGGAACACAAGAGACAGATATAAAGTACGAGTGGCACAAATCGTGCCTAACACCTAACTTCTAACTTCATTTATTTATACAAAGATAAATATTTACAAGAAGGGCTATTGTTCCAGTTACAAACATGGGCAAAGTCTGATGACTTTTCCTTACATGTTAGAACTGTTGATTCCCTCCCACCAAGACTCCCCTTTTGTTGTTCCTCCTTACCTCAACCTCGGGTGCACCCCTATAGTGCACCCAGCCTCAGAGCTCCATCCCTTGTATTAGATTGAGTAAGACCAAATATCCTACTTGGAATTTTACATCACTCCTATTGTGATCTTCCCATTGCTCCATTCTATCTATTGCATTAGTCAAGTTTGTGTGATCTATCTCCAACCAATCCTACCAACTCTTCACAAAACCCACAACTGATTGATTCATCCCATAGTAATCGTATGTTACAAAGTGAGGAGTTGTGGGTTGTTGTTTGATTTTCAAATCGAATGGACTATAGTCCATATTTGAACTCTTCTGTAGGTTGTTGCTGAACTGGGCAACATCCAACAAGTCTGGCCCATTCATTTGATCTTCCTATACATAGTGCCACAAGTAATCCTCTAGAAGTGCATTGATTTGTTCTCTCTTCCCATTTTTATACATATGGTAGGCTAAACTCTTCAACAAATTCGTCCCCACAAGCTTGAACGGTGTTGTCCAAAACTTACTTGTGAACCTTGCATCTCTATCTCACATAATATTCAGTGAATGACCCCAATGCTTCACTATGTGCTTGAAAAACAACTTTGCAACTTCTTCGGCGTTGTAAGGAATATTCGTCACAACAAAGATAACATACTTGGACAATCAATCCACCATAACCAAAATCTCATTGTATCCTTGCACCATCGGAAGTTGTGTGATGAAGTCCATCAAGACATTGTCCACCGTCTCTCTAGAATCGGTAAAGGTTTCTACAATCCTTCTCTCATTATGATGTTCATATTATCCTACTGACATATAAGGAAAGTGAGAACATACTCCTCCACATACTACTTCATTCGCTCCCAAAAGTATTCTCGTTCCAACAATGCCATCGTTCTTCATTTTCCTAGGTGGCCATCCCAGGGCGAGTCGTGATATTCCTTCATGAGTTCCCTCCTGAGGTTGGATGATTTAGGACATAGATTTGTTACCCAAAGTGTAATAGTCCATTGCATATCCAGAACTTCTGTGTTTTTCCCTACTTCACTTGATTCATGAAGTTCTTCATTGTGTAATCATGCTCTAACCCTTCCTTGATATGTTCATGCAACCCTTCCAAGACATGAAACTGACTGCTCCCTAATGTAGGCGACTCGTCTTCCCCCTTAGCACAACGATTTGTTCCTTTCTACTCAAGGAATTTGCAGCAGCATTCATCCTTTCTAGATTATACTCAATGGTTGTGTTAAATTTTGCAAGGAAGTCCTACCATCTTAACTGCTTGGGTGACAACTTTGGTTGCATCGCAAAGTAACTTGTCACAACATTGTTTGTCTTTACAACAAATGGCTTTCCCAACAAGTAGTGTCTCCAAGTCTACAAGAAATGTACCAATATAGCCATCTCCTTCTCATGAATGAGGCATCTTTGTTTGTGATCTTAGATATTTTTTCTCTCCAAGGAAATCGTATGTCCCTCCTACGTTAAAACTCCCCCAATGGAAAAGTATGATGCGTACGTCTATAATTGAAACGATTTCTCAAATTTTGGCAGCTTCAACATGGGAGAGATGACAATTTTGTGTTTTAGCTCCTCAAACGCAGACTTTCTCCTCTTTGTCCAATTCCATGCCTTCTCCTTTTTCAACAAGTTAGTCAGCAATGCAGCAATCTAGGAGTATCCATCTACAAACTTGCAATAGTAGTAGGCTAGTCCAAGGATGACTCTCATGTTGTGAACTATATGTGGCTCTTCCCAATATTTGATTTATTTGACCTTTGCAAGGTCCATGTGAATGCATCATTGGTAGATCCAATGCCCCCAAAATGGTGTCTCAATCTTCCCAAAAACATACTTGGACTTCTTCAGGAACAAATGGTTATGTTGCAGTGCCATACTTTCAGTGTACCCTACAATGTAATCCAAATACACCACAATGAACTTGTCTAAAAATGGTCACAACATGTCATTCATCAATGTGCAAAAGGTTGCAGGAGCATTGCACAACCTAAAAGGCATCACTAGGAACTCATTTAGCTCCCATACCTTGTCACCATGGATGTCTTTGTTTCATCTCCTTTTTTAATTCACACCTGATATTACCCATGTCATAAGTCCAGCTTTGAAAATACCTTGGCCTTGGCCAAATTGTCAAAGAAATTGACAGCTAAAGGAAACGGGTATCGGTTCTTCATAGTTTGTTTATTCAACGCTCGATATTCCAAACACATCCTTAGCTCTGAAGTGTCTTTCTTCTTCTCAAATATGTCACACACCCCCTACTGCATAGTAAATTTTTTCCTTTTCTCGAGGGACAGAACCCTCGAGAACCTACGGAGCTTAGCATAGGCTACAGATGCCACCTCTGCCTCGGCAGAGTCTCTGTGCGACCTCCCGATTTTAAGGATTGTTCAGTTCCTTTTATGAGCCGAAGTGGCCTCTTTCGATTTCCCAGCTGAAATCTCAATTCAGTTGATCCACAAATCCTCCAAAAATTCCCCTGTGCTAACAACACTAGGCGCGAGCTCCATGACTCCCAAGCGACCACAATGCTATGGCCAATACCTACTCCCAAAGGCGCTTGTTGCAATTCGCCATCTCGCGAGTTCGTGAGATGAAGCTCTCGACTCCTCCTTTCCAATCTCGCGATACCCAAGATCACAAAATGGGTATAGCTCCCTTCTGTGAGTGCCTTTCGTGCGTGACCACCGGCTAGGCTAAACACTAGCTCCTCTCACTACTCGTCGCTTCATGAGTTCAAAGGTTGAACTCTCGTTCCTTCCTTGTGCGATCCTCCGAGACTTGAAAGCCAGCGAAGGTTGACCTTCCTTTTGCACTTCTCACAACTCGCCACTTTGCGAGTTGTAGCGTCAAATCTTGGCACCTTCCCTTCACGAACCCCTGAGAAGCGATATTTATTTTCCCTCTCGCATTCTCACTACTCGCGACTTTGCAAGTCAAAGGGTTGAGCTCTCATGCTCTTATCCCGCGAATCCCCGAGACATGAGAAGTCAACGAAGTGTTGACTCCCTTTTCTAGGTGATGCGTGTCCACCCGTCAATCACGCGGGCCCCACCTTAAAGTTATGCCACGTGTTCTCTCATGCCCGACTCTCGGCACTTATCCACTCTTGAATTCGAAAACAACTCCTTTCAACCTCTGAACCTCAGAATGCGTGATATGCACAATAAGGCCCTGATCCAACAGTCCTCCCGTTCCTGGATCCAACGGTTCAGATTTTTCTCCTCGTGATTTTGCACTTCGCGACTTCGTGAGTTGAAGCACCCAACTCTTGCTCTCTCTTCTTGCGAAACTCCGAGATGCAAGATCCCGAACTTGGACCTCTTCGGTACTGCCCCAACCCTAACCGCCTTGCAACCCTGCAAGATCCAACGACTATCGACTGTTTGCCACTTCTATCTCAAAGTGTCTCCACCGTCCATACAACTTCTCTCATGGATGCTTCTACGGATTAACTCCCTCACAACTCAGTGCAATCCAACGGACCATGACATTTCGGCACTTCTCTACGAAGTCTCTCTTTGCCACCTGTCCTGCCCAAATGGACAGTCCTGATCCTCTCGCGACTTCGCTGCTCCCGAAGTCGAAAGACTTCCTTCTATGACTCCCGATGTCTGAATCCCTGATATGGGCGATCTCATGACACGCGTCCGCCCTCATATGAATGGCTCATATTTCCTCGGGACTTCGCTACTCGCGAAGTTAAGATGCTCACCTCTATGAGTCCCGGTGCCCAAATCTCCAAAATGGATGATTCTGCGACACGCGTCCTCCCACAGACGGACGACTCAGATTCTTTCACCCCTTCGGGACTTCGCCTTTCGCAACCTCACGAATCTTGAGGAAAGGGTTTTAACCATTCAACTCGCGAATCCACGAAATGAGATTTCGCGAGTGATCCAACGGTTGCTGGGTTTTCTAACTAAGATCTGACGGTTCAGATCGGTCCCACGTTGTGCACTCTCCGACTACTCCCTGGACGTGGAAAAACGAAGGGTCTAGATACTCTCACAGACCTGGGGGATCTATGGTCCTGATTTCTTCGCCACTCACGAAGATAAAGGAAAGGGGTTAAGGCACGTAACGCCCTCGTTTCTCCCTCCAACCTAACGGTCATGAATGACCATTGATCTTCCGATGGGATCTCATCCGTCGATCGATACCTATCCCTACGTTGCTATTTCAGGATTTCAAGAGGATCAGTCTTCCTCGTATAGGGTTACTAAGACTTACGCCTTCAAATCCTTTTCCAGGTTCTTGATAAGCTTTCCAAGAAGGATATCTCTGTGGAGAGATCTATTCCAGGTATTCATGGGGGCGAATAAAGGTATAGATTTACCGAGAACAGACTCAAAGTCTGAAATAATTCAATATGCAT
>ML784966.1:486936-506054 GCA_009831015.1 Picea engelmannii | reverse complement strand
AACAAAATCATGCAACCACCGTTTCTGATCAAACATCACACAGATAGTCTTATACTGAAACCCTTCATGATTTCATAGCTTATGAGCATAAATGTCAAAATATACATTTCAAGATACAAGATGAAAAACACTTATCAAAAAAACACCAGAAGTGATGCAACTGCTGAGAGGGGTGCTCATTTCCACCCAACCATAGGCTCAGCGACTCCCAATGGATTTACCACTAGCCACCCCGAGCTGAGACCACGATGTTGCGAGGCTACGTCTCTGTTTTCCAGTGACTGAGAACGAAGATTACTCTCCTTCTTCTCTGCTATCACTCACTCTGTATTTTCCAGAGTTCTCTTCGTTCCCTCGCTTTTTCCCCCTTCTTGCTTCTCCCTCACGCCTTTTTCCTCTTGCGAGGTTGTGTGTGGTGCGATTTCCCTTGCACTGGTTAGGCCTGACGGCTCTACAGATGGGTGGTTCACCCCCCCCCCCATCCCTCATTACTCATGAGGAGCCATCTACCTACCAATCCTGGCGATTCATTTAATTCGGGGCCAATGAGCCACTCTTGGTTCTCCGGGCCCGTGAAGTCCAAATACGGTATTGGTTTCAATGGAAGTTAACACCACCTTTCCAGGTGCCTTCCACCACCTTTCTTCAGCCATTGTGGTCTCTTTTTCAGCATATCCCCTCTCAGCAGTCCTGCAATATATATACATAGATATTCATAATATTATTCACATTCATCGACCTTTTTCACAAGGTCCATTCGCATCACGCATTCGCATTTTTGACTTTGCCACAGTTCTTGGCCCATATAGTTATTTTTACAAACTGGGGGAAATAGTTACAAAAGAGTACTAGGGTGTCATATAGGGACTTGGATGGACAAATGAAGCCAACATCAATCAAATCCATCAAATTTCTCTTCAACTCTTTGAACTCGAGCCAGAGAAATCAGTAAGGAACTCTTGTCGGTGGTTGTAGCCTAGGCTCTAGCTCTATATGGTGGTCAACAATGTGTCTCGGTGGGATCACTTTTGGAAAATAATCCAAACATTATATCCGCAAGATAACCCAACAATTAAGTGAGCTCCGGTGGCACAAGAATCCCCACTCCATCCTCTTGAACCTCTCCAACAACTACCACATAAATATTTGATATGTTATGTCTCATTTCTCTCTCCATAGTCAATGCAAACACAAGCTACACCTTTCCACCAGACTTCCTTGCGGTCACGCACACAACCCAAGACTTATGTTCACCAAGTATAACCATCATATCCATCCATGGAATGAGGACCAAATGTGTCCTCCTTAAGAACTTTTGTCCAAGAATCACCTCAAAGTAATCCACAAGCATTCACCATGAACTTGGTCTGACCTTCCCACTTGTCAATTCTAATGTGGACTAAGGAGGCAACACCAGTTGTTTCCTTTTCCTTATATTTTATTGCCTTCACTGTAGCTCTGCATGAGGAGACTCTAAGTTCCAGTTCTTTCTCTACCCCATTCTTCAAAAATTTGTGCAAGGCACCTAAGTCAACCAGGGCTTGCACCATTCTTCCTTTGATAACCAGATCCACAAAACACAACTGATAATCTTTGCTGCCAAAATTTCCACCCAAGTCAACCAATGCACCAACTCTTTGTATATTTCTGCAAACCGAACCTTTCCACTCTTTCTATGACAAGTGAAAAAGACAAATATAATCATAAGATAGCATACTTGTGTTGTACTCGTATTTCCCAGAATGTGTGGGTGCTCCCCTTGGTCCACCACTTGGTTCCAAAGTGCTTCATTGCAAGTCCATGTATATCCTGGTTCAGTGCATAAACCAAGACTCTTATGTCTCAGGTCGTGGTGGGACACTTCACTCAACCTGTTTTGAGTCATCCATCGTGTAACATCCCCATCCCCATTTTAGTTAATTTTTAATGTAGATATAATGTGTCGATGTGTCAAAGCGATGTTCATGCGAAATGTATTTCTAAGTTTTTAATAATAAAATGTGATGTTAGTTGTTAATGGATGTGGACATAGATGGGAGCTGAGTTAATCCACGAGAGAGGGATGGGTCTAGGAGAATGTCTAAGAGGGGTCCAAGGGGGGAATTACCCATGTATACTAATTCAACCCATTTTCCTAAAAAATGTTATTGGTATATGAACCTTCTAATTTATGATTGAGTGTTCCCAAAGCCAATCATTGAATGCATTTAAGAGAGTGAGTGTGAGAAGTCACATCCCATAGTTATTGGGAGCATGGGTACTGAGTACAATCAGCTTGGGGAAGTGTGTGAGTCAAGCAAGTAATCCAAAGAGAGGACATTTGTATGGGTAGCTATAGCATTTTTTAGACAGTTAATGTTTTTGCATGAGCAGCAAGTAGAGAGAAAGAAAGAGAGATTGGAGCTAAAGCATCCATGGAGGGTGAATTATAGAGCATGTTGGAGCATATTTGGAGCATTTTGGAGATGAATACTGAAGAGACAGATTGTCAAGCCTGAAGAATTAACTCATCTGTGAGTTGCATTGAAACATCAAGTGTTTGCTGGTAGTTTTCCTAGCAATGAGTTTCCCTTGACTTCACAACTAATACATTATTGGTTACCTATGCTAAAGATACCATGATAAATGAATGGGATGTCTGAGGGAATGATTTCAGTGAAGGGGTACATTCCTTGGGTTGGGAAGGTCGAGAGGAAGAGAGCTAGTGGAAAATCAGGATAGCTATAGGCGAATACCAGTGAGTTATGGGAATTATGAGTTGTGAGTAGATAGTGAGAGACCGCACTCTTTTGTGGATTGTTATCCTTAACTCGGGGGTGACTTGTTGTTTAGATTTGGAACAACAAGTCTATGGTTGGGTGGAACATCCGTCCCAAGTAGTTGATTGCATGATTTTTTATAAAAAAATAAGTGTTTTATCTTGCTTTTGTTGTAATTATGAGTTAAATTGTTGTGCATGAACTATGTGTATTTGGGAGTGATTTATATGTTGATGTGTTGAATTATTGAATTTTTTTCATGTTATTTTACATGTTTTAGATGCATCAAATTAATGATATCAAACAGTAGTTAAATCCACGTGAGATTCATAGTTGTAAGCTACAGGAATATTAATTAGCATAAATTTTTAGTTTTTTATGATTTTTATGCAGATAGTGGACCTCAATTAGGATGGGGAGACATTACATTATGGTATTAGAGAATCTAGTTCAAACATTTTGCTTGTATGTGCCAAGAACCAGTAAAAATTGGACAAATGTCCTGCTACATATTTTGGTCTGTGCGAATTTGGGGAAAATGGTGAAAAATTAGAGAGAAATCCCCAAATTTGTGAGGAAGATTTGAGATTAAAGGACTTGGAGCTACTTAATATGTTAAATGGAGGTAGTAAGCAAAGTTGTAGAGTTAAATTCAACTTTGAATGGTCAAATTTCATGTTTTAATGGCCACTGTAGAGTTGCAGGAAGTTTTGTGAATTGACGGTCGAGATCTTGTTCAATCTCAAAATAAACGGCTCCAGATTCACTTTAATAAAATTAAAAACTTATAATGTTTTGGTAGTTTGAAAGGTGAAGTAGACCAATGACCAAGGTTCATTTTCAATTCTTTCGAAAATGGATCAAATGAATGATCTAGATTCATTTTTGACCATTGGGAGGTTAGGGCCGATCAATAGCCAAGATTGAATTCGGAGGTTTGTGAGGTGGAGAAGATCGACGATCAATATTGGTTTGAATAATAGATTAACGACCCAGATTAATCGGATATTGGTCAAAAATATTCTATGTGTTGGGGTTGGCCAAAGGAAATCACTGATAATCGGGTCAGCTGGATTGGTGAATTGTTTGGTCACCAAAGGAAATCGTCGATGGTCGAGTGTCGGTCTACTTGGAGAAGATTTTCAATCAAGCAAGGGAAATCACCGATGGTCGATGGTCAGATTGGCTAGATTTGGAAAATTGTTCCGATCAAGCAAGAGAAATGGTTGATAGTCCAATGGGTCGATGGTTGGGTGTCGATCGAATCAATGAGTTGTTTCAATCAATAAATTGGTAGTTTCGATGGTCGATGGGTCGACGATCGAGCATCGACCGAAATGGAAAGGTGTTTGGTTTTTCCAAGAGAAACGTTTGATGGTCTATGAAGGAAAGATACAAGTGATGATGCGTCATGCCATGTCAGAATCCATGTGACATGCCATGTCATCCAAGTTGACACCTCATTATGAGGTTTCATGCCACATCAACATCCATGTGTCATATCACGTCAACAGTTTCCATGTCATCCAACAGGGATGATAAAACATTGATGATCGATGGTTGGGTCAACCGAATTGAGGAAGTGGTTTCGATCATAACGGGGAAAATCAACGATTGGGTCGGTCAGTTTAGTGATGTGTGCAAGTCGTTTCCAATAGAAATGACCAATGGACGATGGGACAATGGTTGAGCAGCAGTCGAATTAGTGAGGATTTTTCATTTTCCAATGGAAATTGTGAATGGTCGATGGTCGAGTTGGTTGATTTAGCATTGTGTTGTGAATCGATTGTCAAGGGAATGGGTCGACTGTCAGTTCGATAGTTTGGGGAAAATGTTGCATGCATCCAAATGAGAGTATCAATAGCGGACCGTCGATGGAGGTCATATCAACGGCTCAGATTTCACCAATTTGAGATCAATGGTTCAAATTTGGAAGGTTGTTATAATAGTAAAACAATTATTTTGTATGAGATTTTTTGAATTTTTCAAGTTTTTAAAGTTCATTAACTTGTGGGGCAATTTTCAGGTCCTAAACTACATTTGTATCCAATCAAAACCAATGAGAATAGAGTGTACTAGAGTGTTCCACGGTATATTTTGTTTCTGCAACTCAAACAAAATAATTTGGAGAGAGTTATCCAATGAACTATTTTGAGCGCAAAACAGAGCTCATATGAGAAAGTTACAGCCAAAACAGTAAGGGTAAAATTTTGGCACCATATAACTTCCAGAGGGAATAACTCCTTGCTCAGAAGTATGTTTGAGGCACAAGAGTATTCTATTGAAATATTATGATCCATATAAGACATCCATGAAGCCATATTTAGGATATGGGTATGTAAAAATGTGCAGGATAAGAAAGAGGACAATTGTAGCATATAAGGATAAGTTGGGTAAAAAAGCCTAAACTTCTTTGCACCATAACATTCATCTCGGAGCTCGTATTTGAGAAAATGAATAGTTGTTGGAAGGTTGTTGAGGAGTAGAATATATATTTCCACAGAATTTTTATTTGGGCGCTAATTTTTTTAAGAAAGTGATAAGAAATTTTTCTATAGCAGTAAAAGAGTGGAAATTTCAACTTGTAAATGTTGTAACTTTTCGCTCAAAACTCAGAAATGAGGCATGAGCATAGTCATTGGAAAGATATTTCAGAGAGGAATGTATCTACGAAATCAAATTTCTGATTTAGTGCATTGTTTCCTTCATAAAATGGGATAAAGAATAACCTATATTCTAATTGATGAAATGTTTTATAGTATGCATGTTCTAACAATAATTATTATATGCACATTTCTTGCAGAATTAGAGGTACAAGAAAGAAACTTTGTTTCTTATATGAGGACTGGAGTTATGGAAGATTCTCAAGGATATTACAACCATGAGGAACAAATCATAGTTCTTCATGTCAACATGGGTAATGCTGAGACAAAGTCAAATGGTAGAAGGGATATGGAGCCTGTAAATATGAGAAGCATGCATAGGGAAGTGTGGATTTATGGAGATGATAATGAAAGGATTATGAAGTCTCAATAAGAGATACTTCATATTCTAAATATCTTGCATAAGCAATTCAACAAGGAATCTGGAACCAAGTAATCAGTTAGTGCTAGACAAGTGACAACATATAGATCCCAAAGAAAAAGGAATGATCATGGAAATGATAGGAAGTCAAGAAGAATGAGCATGTGTCATCATTCACCATGAAAATCCACCCGAAGAACTCATGAAAGTTCAAGGCCAAGGATCAACCCAAGTTTTTCTCTTGTCTAGAGGCAAAAGAAAAGTCTTGAGGCAGACATCTTGCAAGGTGAAATCGAGAAAATTAAGCCACCAACTTTCAATGGTGAGCATAGGAAAGGAGAATAAGTCGAGGTATGACCATAGGAAATGAAGAAATATTTCTAGTTGCATGATTACCCCTCCCGAGTAGAATCTAGAATTGAAACCTACCACTTGCAAACAAAGGAAGCCATGTAGTGGGCTCAGCTTAAGCAATCCAAGAACCTTGATAAGAAAAGGATCTCATGGAGGCAGTTCAAAGGATATTTCCAACAGAAATATTTTTCCAAGCATTATTATGAAAGAAAGATGAAAGAGTTCTTTGAACTCAAGATAGGAAGCATGACAATGGATGAATGCGAGAAGATATTTTTTGAGTTATTTAAGTATGTTGACTTCATTAAGAATGAAAAAGTAAAAATCCAAAGGTTTCTAAGTGGGTTAACCTCCTTCTATAGTGACAAGATACAATATGATAACTCTAATACTTTAGAATAAGCCATAAGGAGAGAAAATCATCTTTATGAGAAGAGCAGAGGAAGGCCAGTTTTCCAAAAATATTGGAATGACAAGATGAAATGGAAAAAGAATAAAAGAAAGAAAGGTTTTAAGCCACCATTTTTCAAGAACAACACCCAAGAAAATTAGGAATTTCAGTCAACCCAAAATGAGCACAATACTATAGATTCATTTGGGAAAATGCCAAGGCAACAACCTATACAATGTTGGGGATATGAGGGAAATCACTTATATAGGGACTTCCCTCACAAAGGAGAAAGAATGAGGATTGTCCATGACATTCAGGAGGATGAAATAGTGTAAGACATGGGAGGAAACATGTCAACGATATATAAGGCCTTGGACAACAAGAAAGCAGAATATAAATCCCCTGTGATTGAAGTGGAAGGTAATATTGATAAGTATCCCATAGAAATTTCAATTGATTCTAAAGCTATCCATAGTTACATAAAATCTAACATTGGTGAAATGTTTCACTTGTAAAGGAGTAAGCATAAGAAATCTTGGTTAGTTCAGTTACCCACAGGAGCTAAGAGGAAAATCAATGAGTTGGTTAAATATTGTTAAATAGACATGAATGGACTCATTACGAAGATAGATGTAAACTTCATATCATTGGGCTCATATGATTGTCTAATTGGCATGGGTTGGTTGGAAAAACACCATATTGTCCTAGACTATTACAACAATAAAGCCACTTGTCTTGATGAAGAAGGGAAGCAAGGAAAGGTTCAAGGCATTTTGAGAGTTGTAGTTGTTAGAGATATTTCAACTATGCATTTGAAAAAGAGTTTCATGAAGGAATGTCAAGTTTTTGAAATCCATATGGAAGAGGTAGTCATAGATAAAGTGGAAAGTATTGAATACCATCCGTCTTGAGGGATTTTGAAGATGTTTTTAGGGAAATATTGGGATTTACACCAAAGAGAGACATTGATTTCTCTATCAATTTGGTTCCAAGATCTACCCCAATGTCCAAGACACCTTACAAAATGGGAACAACAAAATTCAAGGAGTTTCATGTGAAGCTTGAAGAATTGTTAAAGAAGGGGTATATATGGCCAAGTGTGTCACCTTGGGGAGCCCTAGTTCTTTTTTTTAATAAAAAAGATGGAACCTTGAGGTTGAGTATTGATTTCAGACAACTAAATAAGGTCACCATAAGTAAAAAGTATCATTTGTCGAGGATTGATGATTTGTTTGATCTGTTGAAAGGTGTAAGAATATTTTATAAGATTGAGTTGAGATCAGGTTATCATCAAGTTAGGATAAAGGAAGAATACATCAGCAAAACAAAATTCAAGACAAGATATGGTGAATTCAACGTATTACCATTTGAACTATCAAATGCCCCAGTTGTTTTTATGTGCCTAATGAATGGAGTGTTCAAGGACTACCTGAAAAAGTTTGTAATTGTGTTCCTAGATGATATACTCATCTACTCTAAGTCAAAAGAGGAACATGAACATTATTTAGGAATGGTGATGCAAGTTTTAAGAGAGCATAAATTGTATTATAAGCTAAGTAAGTGCATATTTTATCAATAGAAGATTCACTACTTGGGCATATAATTTCAGAGGAAGGGATAGCAGTGGATATTGAGAAGATAGAGACCATTAGAGGATGGAAAGTTCCAATAAATGTCACATAGGTCATATCATTCATGGGTCTTGTTGGTTATTACCAAATATTCATCAAAGGATTTTCAAATATTGCAAGTCTAATCACTTCATTGCAAAAGAATGGAGTAAAATTTGAATGGACTTCCAAGTGTGAAGAAAGCTTCCAGTAGTTGAAAGACATCTAGAAAAGTGTACCAATATTGAAGATTGCAGGTCCAGTTGAAGATTCCGTTGTTTGTATGGATGCATGCAAGGAAAGACTCAATGGATTTCTCAATCAAAAGGATCTTGTAGTATGATTTAAGTCCAGAAAATTAAAGGAACATAAGAGGAATTATGTTACCCATGACTTGGGATTAACAACAATTGTACATGCATTGAAAATGTGAAGACATTACCTCATGGAGAGAAAATTTGAGCTAAGGACATACCATTATGGTCTGAAACATTTGTTTAGATAGTCAACATTAAATGTTAGACAAACCAGATGGTTGGAATTCTTTAATGAATATGATTTTGAAATTAAGCACATAAAAGGAAAATAAAATCAAGTGGTTGATGCGCTTAGTGGGAGAGAACATGTGAAGCATATTGCATCCATTCGCATGTACAAGACTGATCTGAAAGATAAAATTATTGCAACAACAAGTTAGAATTAGCAGTATTTGAGCATAAAAGAAAAATTATAACAAGAAAATTTTCAGCAGAAATTTAATTATTATGAATTGAAAGAAGATGGAATTCTCATGTACAAAGGAAAAGTATATGTGTTGAATTCTAATGAGCTGAAAAATGTAGTGTTGAAGGAAATGCACAACGTGCCATATGTTGGGAACCTAGGATATAAAAATAATTTCATTTGTAATAAGCCAATACTTTTAGCCATGAATGAAGAAAGAAGTGGTTAATTACAAAGCCATATGTCTAGCATGTCAAAAGGTAAAGATAGAGCATAGACATCCAACAGGGTTATTGTAGCCATTGTCTATTCCATAATGGAAGCGGGAAGTTTTTACAGTTGATTTTACTACAAAGTTTCCCAGAACAATTCCATCATGGTGGTGGTGGAAAAATTGACTAAGGCATCACATTTCATTCCAATGAAGACAATGCAAGGCAAAAAATATTGTAGAAATTTATATGAAAAAAGTTGTCATGCTACATGGGGTGCCTAAGGAAATTGTTTCAGATAGAGATCCAAAGTTTACTCCCAATTTTTGGAAGGGTTTGTTCAAAGGATTTGGAACAAATTTAAATCTCAGTACAACATATCACCCTAAGTCCTATGGGAAAACAGAGAGGAGTAATAGCATAATTGAGGACATTCTCAAAATGTTTGTGATGGATCAGCCATCAAAGTGGGAGGATTATATCCACTTAGTGGAATTTTCCTTAGGTTATTTTATCAAAGTGGGAGGATTATATCCACTTATTAGAATACACACAAGGACTCTGAGATGTGGTTATGGAACTCTAGTTGCTCAAAATGAAGTCTTGCATTATGTTTTGTTAAAAAATGTAAAAAATTTGCAGGTATTTTTCCTGCATGTTTTCTTCATGCTCAAACGCAGCATCTTCAGGACTTTAACGGGTCCATTGAACCTTTACTAGCCCTATGGTTTTATTCCTGAGGACTTTGAACTTCTGGTCCAAGATACGTATTGGTTCCACCCGAAAATCCCCTTCCTGCTCCACCTAGATCACATTCAAATAAATTATGTGGTTGGGGTCAGGCACATATTTCTTTAATAATGACACATGAAATACATTATTCACTCTGATGGATGCAAGAACAAGTATGCAACAAGCCCTATCTTTTCTAAAATTTCAAAAGGTCCATAATATATTGCTGTCAACTTTGGGAAACTTCCTAATCTTAACAAACTTCTCTTCAACTTCACTTTTAAAAATACATTTTCTCCCACTTAAAAATCTCTAAACACTCTATTCTTGTCTGCATAACATTTTTACTTGTCATAAGAAGCCTTTAAATTATCCTTAATATTGGTCATCTTATCTTCCATTTCCTTCAACAAATATGGTCCAACAAATTCTCTGTCTACTGGATTATCCTAATCTACTGGTGTGTTACACTTTTTTTCATACAATGCTTCAAACTGACTCATTTTTAATGAGGCTCGATACCCATTATTGTAAGAAAATTCCACTAAGTGGATATAATACTCCCACTTTGATGAATGATCCATCACATAGATCTTGAGCATGTCCTCAATTATTCTATTAGTTGGTACATTCCTTGGGTTATCCCTAATAAACAAATGGTGCATTCCTTGGGTCAGCGGGTTGAAAGGAATAAGAAATTTGTGTTCCAACTATTGCTCGATTTGTGAAATTTCAGAATTTTATTTTCAAAGTATTTTGATATAAATATGTGTATATATGTATATCGACATAGTGTGCAGATAGGACG
This sequence comes from Picea engelmannii, assembly GCA_009831015.1. Classification (NCBI taxonomy): domain Eukaryota; kingdom Viridiplantae; phylum Streptophyta; class Pinopsida; order Pinales; family Pinaceae; genus Picea; species Picea engelmannii. The sequence goes on along the minus strand of ML784966.1, from coordinate 495,441 downwards.
ATGCACAATTGTAGGGGAGGGGGATTGTAGAATCCCCACTATAATTCCCAATTTAATTAATGTTTAATGGAGATATAATGTGTGGTTACAGCCAAGCGATGTATATGTGAAATGTATTTCTAATTTTTTAATAATAAAATGTGATGCCAATTGCTAAGTGGATATGGACAGAGATGGGGGCTGAATAGTACATTACTTGGGTTATCCCTAATAAAAAAAATAGTGCATTCCTTGGGTCAGTAGGTTGAAAGGAATAAGAAATTGTGGTTCCAACTATTGCTCAAGTTCTGAAATTACAGAATTTTATTTTCAAAGTATTGTGATGTAAGTATGTGTATATATGTATATCGACATAGTGTGCACCGAGGATGGAGCACAATTTTAGGGGAGGGGGAATGTAGAATCCCCGCTATAATCCCCAATTTAATTAATGTTTAATGGAGATATAATGGGTGGCTACGGCCAAGCGATATATCTGCAGAATGTATTTCTATTTTTTTAATAATAAAATGTGATGTCAGTTGTTAAGTGGATATGCACAAATATTGGGGCTCAATCAATCCACAAGAGAGGTGTGGGTCTAGGAGAATTTCTAAGAGGGGTCCAAGGGGGGAATTACCCATATATATTAATTCAACCCATTTTCCTAAAAGTTGTTATTGATATATGAACCTTCCAATTTCTTATTGAGTGTTCCCAAAGCCAATCATTGAATGCATGTAAGAGGGTGGGTGTAAGAATTCACATCCCATATTTATTGGGATCATGGTGGTTGAGTACAATCATCTTGGGGAAGTGTGTGAGTCAAGAAAGTAAGCCAAAGAGAGAAAAATTGTATGGGTACTTACAACAGTTTTTAGACAGTCAATGTTTTTGCATGAGCAGCAAGTAGAGAACAAGAAAGAGAGCTTGGAGTTGAAGCATCCATGGAGGGTGAATTATAGAGGGTGAATTATAGAGAATGTTGGAACATATTTGGAGTATTTTGGAGATGAATACTAAATATCTAGGTTTTCATGCTTGAAGAGTGAAATCTTGTGTGATTATCACTGAAACAACAAGTATTTGTTGGTATTTTTCCTATCAACAAGTTTCCTATGAGTCCCAAGCTAAGAGATTCATGGTTACCTATGTCAAAGAGACCCTAATAAATGAATGGGATGCTTGAGGGACTGAGATCAATGAAGGTGTACATTCCTTTGGTTGGGAAGGTAAGGAGGAAGAGAGATGGTGGAAATTGGGATAGTTGTAGGAGAATACCAGTGGGTTGTAGGAATTTTGAGCTATGAGTGGACAATGAGAGACCACCATCTTTTGTGGATTGCTATCGCTAGCTCAGGGGTTACTTGTTGTTCATATTTGGAACATCAATTCTATGGTTGGGTGGAATGTACGTCCCAAGAAGTTGGTTGCACAACCATTTATAAAAGATAAGTGTTTTATCTTGCTTCCATTGTAATTATGAGTTAAATTGTTGTGCATGAACTCTATGTATTTGGGAGTGATTTATATGCTAATGTGTTGAATTATTTAACAACATTTATATTATTTTACATGCTTTAAATGCATCAAATTAATGATATCATACAGTAGTTAAATTTGTGTGAACTTTGTAGCTGTAAGCTACAAGAATCTTAATTAGTAGATTTTTTTAGTTTTTATGAGTTTTCCACACATAATGGACCTCAGTTGGGGTGGGAGACGTTACTCGTGGCCTTCTTCCATTGTACGACTTCATACATTTATGTCCAAGGAATAAAACCACCCTTGGTCGCCCCACTTCTAGATTGTGTGAAGTCTATCATACTATGCGCTTTATTTCTACAAAACCTTTTGTTGTGAAATTGCTCTGATACCATATGTCACACCCCCAAGAGTCATGCCCAATTCCAACCTTGTCATCTCGTTAATGTGCAACATTGTGGTGGTTCTCCCTTGGCATATTGACTCAAACAAGGATACTTCTCCCGGACTACACCTCTTCACCTAGAGCATGCCCATACTCTATTCTAGGTTATGAGTGAGTCACGTCCTTACTCTATAAAACTTAGTTGTATACTTAGACATTTGTTAACCTAGTATAACACTTAGTTAATTTGGCATATAATAGAAAACATGTGAAACACAAGAGATAGATATAAAGTGTGGGTAGCACAAATCATGCCTAACACTCAATTTCATTTCTTTATACAAAGAAAAATCTTTACAAGAGGGAGTTATTTTCCCAGTTACAAATATGGGAAGAGTTTCATGACTATGCCTTACATATCATAAGTTCCTAGACCTGTGATTTGATCCCACCAAGACTCCCCTTTTGTTGTTTCTCCTTGCCTTAGCCTGAGGTGTGCCCCTCAAGTGCACCCAACCTCATAGCTCCATCTCTTGTCTTCCTTCATTTTCCTTTCTTCATTTGGTTGTGTTCCCTTGAATTTATATGGAATCAAAGAGTCACTTGTGTGAAACTTTGGGTCTCTTTGGTTCATCATGACCCTTTGCAAATCATCACACTCAAATGACCACCATGTCTTTTTGTGGACCCAAGGTGTCAATCCAAGCATGTGCATCCATCAATTGCTTGTCTCTTGTACCGATGCGCTCCAACCTTGGGTGCACGCCCCTTGTCTCATGATCCCTCTTGTGTAAATCATTGCAACTCTCCATGGGTGTGTCGATGGATTCATACATCCTCTCCAGTTCGTCCATGCTTCTAAGGGCACACGGGTCCAGTCCTTGGGCATGCTTCCAAGTTTCATTGCCCTTGTCCAAACGCAACCCAAGTCTTCATCATTCGTCACAAGGGAAGAAGGGTGTGTGCCCCTTTGGTCACGTACGTCACCAGAGTACCCCAAGGGGATCCTTCTCGCACCCAAACATCTTTGTTTTCCCAATCGATCGTTTACCCCTTGTACTCTTTGTTTGTTTTGTCAGAAGATCTTCCCAAGGAGTGTGTTTGTTTGATGGGTGTCATGAGAGGCCTTACACATATGGAAATGAAAGCATGTTGTTTTACCTGTATATATTTATTCAGTGTGATAAGCATGAATAATTTAAAACAACTTACATGGAGTGTAAATATCTCATCCATTTCCATGTAAATAGTTAATATATTAACAAACGCACAATAAATGAAGTGCAATATTAGTTGAAGAAACATGGTTGTGTTAGTGGCATTTCTAGTTGATTTCATCATAACTCTCCCACTATGAAAACATTCGGTTGCTAAAAGGATGGAGGACTTTGTCTGTTTTCTTTGTAATACAACTTTGCGGGTTTTCATTTACATGCATTTTCTAGCTCTATGAAAATTACATGGAAAAAAATTGAATATGATATTAGTCATGGGAGATTAGAGTTTTGTAAAAAATGATGCCATGTCATGGCTAAACGATTAAATTACAAATTTGAGGTAATTTTATAAGGCATATAATGTACATAATATTTGTATTGATCTAAATGTTTACTAGGCCTATGATGCATACACCATCATGTGATGATAAGAATTCATGGTTATTACATAATATGGAGGTCCTCTAACTAATGGTTGTCTTGCCTTCATATGTAACTCTTTCCATTTATTTTTTATTCTTTTAACAAATTTAGAATTAACAAAATCAGTGGATGCTTACATAAATTTATGATCCAATAAATCACTGAGTTTACAAATTTTTATGAAAGTTGTGAACGTTATTATATTTTAATTATATTTAATTACTTAATTATAAATATTATTATTTTTATGAATGTAAATCTTTTATATGGAATTATATGATTTAATTTTTAATTTTATTTCAGTTAAATTATGGATGGCATAAAGATGTTGGATCTTGGATAAAATATTGGGTTATCATGGAAGACACCATTTTGCAGAATAAAGATATTATTAAAAATATATTCAAATCAAAATTTAAGGAGAAAATGTGGTGTAATAAAGAGTTAGAGGAAAAACAAAAATTAAGGTATTATAAGGATGTAATCAACCCTAATCTAGAAGATCAAAATTATCTATCTGTTTTGACAACTGTAAAGAAAAAATAAGTATTGCTAAGATCAGAACAAATTCTCACGAGCTCTGTTAGTCCCTAAAGTTGCACTTCACTGTGAGAGGGCAAGTTAGGGTATCATCAGGTTATTGCAATGGTATTTATTCAGGGTTTTATGAATATTTTTTTAGAAAATGGTTGAAATTTGGTTCAAGGATTCAAATAAACATATAACTCAATGTAAAAGCAAGTAAACATCCCACTGGTTTAGTAAATGGTAGACACTTTAATAAATCACATGGTAAGGTAAATAAAGAAAGGAAGGTATGTGAGTATCTAGTTTGTCAACTCACACATGGATTTCTTATTTCAAAATATCATTAAGAAACAAGAACATGTACTTGAAAACAATATTAATTATGAGCAAAAACAGTAAAATTTTCACTGTGTCACCCACAATTAAGAAATCATATGCATTGCAATAGAATAAATGTATTCAAGTAAGAAAAGAAACAGATAAAGATCTGACCATCAACATTCCTTTTCCATTTAGTACCAATATGAAATATAGTCTTTTCTTACAATGGAGTTTTACAAAAAAGGTCCTTGAATGCCCAACTAATCGACCCTTTACTTCTCCTTCTACCCTATTTATATAGAAAGAATATATATTTATCAAGATCCAAAAGAAACGGATTTGAAAAACTCCTCATCTATATTTAGTTTCTTGTTTCAAATAATCAATGAGAAGATCATATCTGATATCCAAGTCTAATTGATGAAGTGGCTTGTCAACTATTGTCCATGAGATTTTTTTGGAAGATAAATCTGACAAATTCCTAAAAACTAGGGTCCATAAATATCTTTTTATCTCCCAAAATGTGATAGCTGTGTAAAATTAGAGACAGGTTTTTGTGAAGGGATCCGTTACCAACAAAAACCTCTTTTGGTTTACAAAACTTCATCTAAATATGCTTTGAAACCTCACCTGAAATTGGTCACTAAAACAAGAAATCATTTATTGTGAATTCTCTGAAAAATAGACCTCAAATATATATTTGAATCTATTAAACTACGATATGTGTGTAAACACTGAGAGATTTTTTTGTGAAGGGGCCCATTACAAACAAAAACCTTCTTTTTTTTCCAAAAATTCATCTCCATCATTTCACAAACTGCTCTTGAAGATAAATACTAAAACAAGAAAAATAGAGTATTTCATGCAATTGATTTTTGTCTTTCTTCTTTCTATTTCCATCCTGAACTATGGGTGTTATTCAATTGGAGCAGGGATTTTTGGGGCTTTCTCAATTTAATTTTATTCTTTGAAGATATCCCTATGCTAAAATCCTCTTCTTCATTGCTTTCTGAGTCTTTGGTTTCTGAAAGATCTTGCAGTTGATCTGTTTCTAGAAAAAGCTCATTTTTTCTCATCATTATATGTGCATGTATTCTCCTTCAACTAGAAAAATATCCAACCTGTGTATAGTCCTTCAAAAATAGCTTTTGAATTTCCAATTTATTTTAAACATAGATACTCCTCCTATTTGACAAAAATCAAAATTGTATCATGCCCTGGTTTTGGAACCTTCACTATGGAGTAGAAGAGGAACCTTTGGTCTACTCTTGCTTCATCTTGGCTTGAGAAATACATTATGCCAATAGAGTTTGATTCTTCCTGAAATCTAGAGATTGATGTTGATTTCAATCCTGGAAATAATTTAACCTTTTATCTTCTTTCTATTTGTCTCTCTTTCTTGATTTTTATCTTTTTATGCTATCGAATGCTAAGTGCATCCTTGCAGTTTGGGATTATACTATCTTCTTCCAGATGCCAAAGTTGTAGCATGACCCGCAAGATCTGAAATTTGGTTCAAGTAGTCAAGATAGACACCACAAGAGCTTATGGCATCTTTGAGAAATGATTCATGTATATATGTGTGGAGGATTCTATTGTTAGTGTTGTTGATTCCAATCAGCATCCATCCTCGTTCAAGAGATTTCTTGTGCTATTGAACCAAAAATAAATCCAGAAAAATCCCATACATATGTTGTTCTATCTCAATAAAAAAAATGATAGTGTTTTGTTGCATTATATTTCCCAGGATTTTGATTCAATTCAATAAAAATTACCAATGCAAATTAATATAACCCCAAAATAGAGTCTCTTTGTATCATTGCGCACTTTTCTCCATAAATGGTTGATTTGGCTACAGGGGAGACTTCCTTTAGTTTTGTAGAATCCTTTCAAATGTTTCTTTTTCTTTTTGAATCTGTAGGTGGTGATTGGGCGTTTTTAGCAATGGCCATGATGGTTTTCTAGAAAATTCCATTATAAACAAACCATATTTTCTCCTAAAGTTCTTCGAAATTTTGAAAACCACTTGAGATTAGGTTAAATCATCCAATTCTTGAAGTGGGTTTTCAACCATTTTAGATTATTCCTTATGGTTTGGCCAAAATCTATTCCCAAAATTTGATACCCATAAAATGACTAGAACTGTCCACATATTTTTGATCTTTTGCAAACAACATTGAAATCTCTTTATGATGCTCCTGGAAATGAAGTGGAATTAAAACCAACTGACATTAATGAATTTTTAATATCAGGATATGCTTTGAACAATTCAATCTCCTTTAGTTCCAAACGAAGCACTTGACCACTTTTCTTGGTGCCATCACACTGACTGTGATTTTTGTCATCTTGCAAAGCATGCATGGATTAATAGACATACTAAAAATAAACAGATTATGATTTCATACATATGGAATAATAATCGGGCATTATGATTTTATATCAAGGTGGCGAGTACAACTCGATCCCTCGAATTAGCTTCCATCATGAGAATTACGGCCCGATATAGATCATACAGAGATATGTAGATCCTCTAGCAATGATTTTGAACGTGAGAACACGATCTGGGTAAGATGGCGCATGCAAAACTATCATTACTCCCGGCGCTACAAGAATAGCACTATTGTTGTAGCACCCTTTCCACTTTGAAAAAATTTGAAAATTCAAACGAGGAAAGGACAAGTGATGTGATAGAAAAATTTCATATCATATCCTAATCTTTGAAAACTTAAAAACATTTAAAATGTCCATAAAAATATTTAAAATAAGCTTTCAAGCCAAGAAGGGGAAAAAAAAAATTTAACAAAAAATCAAGGAAAATGGGTAGAACAGGGACTAAGGAAACCCAATCAGTCAAAAACAAGGTTAAGGACTAACAAGCTCCATAGTGAAATTGGGCGTTGGTCAATTCCTAAAACGCCCTAGGATGAAAGACTGTGTCACCTTTGCGACACTAAGAAGGTTGAAGATGAAAAGCACTTTCTCTTAGATTGTCCAGCCTATACTATGATTAGATCTAATTTTCAAAATATTTGTCACACTACCAACCTTCCTAACCTCTTTAATCAACAAAACTATGGTGATACTGAAAAGCTTCTCTTAATTTTTTTCGAACACAGAAACAAAATTCGAAAGAATCACAAGTAATCAGTTACCCTCTTAAGATCTCATAGACCAATTCGGTCTTAATGGACATTAATAATATTCATCTTCTTCATCATAAATTTTAAAGAAAAATAGTTGTACTTAGAAAATTAATATAGAGGTAAAAGGGTTTAAGCAATGTCCATGAGATTTTTTTTTTTTTTAATAGATTTAAATGAATTTTAATTTATTTATTCATTAAAAAAAATATTTAAATTGTAATTATTTAAAAAAAAATTAATAGATTTAAATGAATTTTAATTTATTTATTCATTTAAAAAAATATTTAATTTGTAATTTAATAAAACTGAATAACCTAATAAAACTTTTTTTTTTCCATTTTTAATATGTTTTAATGAATTTTAGTTTATTTTTTGATTAAAAAAATTAATATCTCAATTTAATTAATGCAAAACCTAATTTATAATTATATTGAGCGAATAATTTTTACTACTTAAACTATAATATATTTTCTTTTAATATATTCTTAATTTTAATTAATTATATTTAACTTTAAACAATTTAATCAATTAAAAAAATAATTACATAAGCAAATGAATACTGTGATAAATCATTTATAATATATTTTCTTTTAATATATTATTAGTTTTAATTAATTATATTTAACTTTAAACAATTTAATCAATTAAAAAAATAATTACATAAGCAAATGAATACTATAATAAACCATTTATATTATAATGAATATTTTCTAATCTTTACTGAAAAAGTGATAATGAAATCTTATTAGAAAAACCTTTTAATGATTAACAAATTTTGTTAATTTTACTAGACTTTTAAATATCAATAAATGAATTCAAAAAATATTATATTATTTCTAGAAAAGTTAATATTTCTATTAATTTTATTAGACCTTTTTAATATTAGATGATGATGATGATGATGATGATGATGATGATGATGATGATGATGATGATGATGATGATGATGATGATGATGATGATGATGATGATGATGATGATGATGATGATGATGATGATGATGATGATGATGATGATGATGATG
>ML784966.1:463547-478378 GCA_009831015.1 Picea engelmannii | reverse complement strand
CCCTGGGTGGGCCACGTGGCGCCCTTTTTTCACCAACCAGAACAGGACACGTGTCGTGATCCGATTGGACCATCTGTCTTGCCACATAAGCCGCCGTACGGCCACGCGTCGTTTCGCCATGCTGCCACGTCAGCGATGACGTCACCTGGTGCCACGTGTCACCCTGTGAGTGGTGACACGTGTCACCTTAATATTGGCCCGTTCGCCTGCCAAAAATGCCAATTCAGCATGCCACGTGGCACTCCCTGATGCTGCCACGTGTCCCATGTACGGACCTGCCACGTCATGCCACGTGTCACACACCGATTGGTCCACGTCATCGTACGGTCGCCACGTCAATGCTGACGTCATCCTGCCACGTGTCATCATCCTGCACTGCCACGTCACTGTACGGAATCTACGTCATCACTGTACGGTCTGCCACGTCACTGTACGGACCGCCACGTCAGCACTGTACGAGCTGACACGTGTCTGTACGGACTGTACGGACAGGTACAGTCAGCATCCCCAAAATTTCCATGTTTGGCTTTTCGGACAGAAGGCGATATCTTCCTCATACGGACTCCGTTTGCGATAAAAATTATACCACCGGATTCAGGAAGACGAGCCGGATGTCATGGCACAGGTTTCGTCTGATTCCGAGCACTTTCATTTTTGAGCAATTTTAAGCCCTATCAGGCCTCTGGATCTGTTTTCAGATCAGAACTCAACTAGGTTTTAAGAAAGGCATCAGTGATTTAAGAAATGTAAGGGAATAAAGGGACACCGAGGAGCGTTTTTAGGAACTCTTTTAGGTGGGTGAGGGAAATAGGAAAATTTAATTAATTAATAAATTGATTTTCTGGTGCAACTAAATAATTGGGTGACATGTGTACAGGGGAGGTTTATCCTAATTAAATTTAATAAAAAGAATCTAAAGAGAGTTTGGGAAACTAATCACTAAGAAAACTCTATAAAAAGGATGGCAGAGGAGGATGTTCAACAACACGGGTATTCCAACAGAGGACGAACACCTTCAGTAAACACTCACATAACTAGATCAAAGATCAACACATTGATGTTTTCACATGGTAAAACCCCTACAGGGAAACATCCACGGTCCCAGCCAATGCGGCCACTTGGAGAAGTTTCTTAATGCAAAGAAAAAGATTACAGAGAGATTTTACAAGATATTTTCTCACAATCGATCATCAACAAATGACCCTCCATGCTCTTTAAATGGAGATCATGGACCAATTGGGTGTTAAGCCATGGATCAATGGACATTAATATCGAGGAGAGTATGAACCGTCGGATCACTCTATGTCGGGAACATATCGTGACTGTCGGATTTCCTAACTACAAATGCATACTAATGCATACTAAAGAAACACACAAGAAAACACACTTTTACCTAAGGACACAATAGACCAAGTAGATCTTACTAACTCCTAAGTGTCTAAATATCCTAACAGAGGAGCATGGATCACAATCGGTGGTAATTTAAAAGCTCTTCAGGGATCTTCAACCTTGTCTTGTAACTAATTAATTAATAATTTAATTGTATTCATAATTAATTAGACCTATGTAAAAGTTCCATCCCTTTTTTTTCCAATTATAACCTCCAATTACTCGAGGGTTAATCGATTCGCCCTTGACCAATGCTAACCCTTCCTTTTTCATTTTTGTCATAAATGGAGAGAAGATTAATTTACTAGGGGCCTTCTTAATTATAGTTTTGGATGGTCATGTGTGTAGTTAACCTTTGCACAATAAATTTACATTGATACTTATTGTACCATGGTATAAAAGTCAAATATGGATGATCTTGTGGGTAGTTTACTTCTCACGCCACCAAAAATGTTAGTGAATAATGAATAAGCGTTTAGATCACCTTGCACCATAGACTATGTTGTGATTAAATAATTAGATTGTCTTTGCGCCATAATAATGATGATATATGTTAAATTAAGCGATTAAGAATAATGCGCGCAAGTAATAATGTTGGTTAGTGTTTAATTAATGAGGATTTATTGTTGAATTCCATACTTGATTAATCATGTGCCCCGGAATAAATTAGATTATTGCTTGTGCCATGAAAATAAAATACGAAGATTTCATTGCGCCTTGATCATGTGAATGTTAAATGGTTTAGAATTTGTCATCTTGCGTCGTTACTTATATGGATTGTGATTGTTGGCATTTAGTTACTCTTGCATTGTGAATAAGTTTATATATGATTAATCAAGTGAATGGTTGCTTGTGCGCCCTAGAATCAATGTTGTTATAACTAGTCTTAAATGTGGTTCTTATGGAACGCTTCATTGATGTCTAATCACATCCATCAATTGAGGAATGCTTGTAATAGAATCTTATAGCACCTGAATAACGGATCATTAAGGTGTTGATTGATTTAGTAATTTAGATTTCTCTTGCGCCCTAATTGTGATAATTTAGATTGATTGTCGATCGAGTTGATGTTGAACTTGATGTAATGAATGACTGACAGATATTGAACGTTTTGCACAAATAGAATTTAATGAAGGGACGCTTGCTCTAGATAACAGATTTGGCATGTGATAAATTATAATGTTTTAAATGAATTGGTCGACCTTAGACTTCTTGCGTCAATGGGATGTGATGAAGGGATGATGTTCTAGATGATAATTTCTCGCATGCCTAAAAGATGATGTATTAAATGATTTTGCAGTTACCTTGCTCCATTGATTTATTGTGACTTAATAATCAAATTTTCTTGCGTGCCTTAATTTAAGTGGGCATGTGTTTGCTTCTTCTCTATTCTCTTGCACCTTGATTTTAATGCTAATTAATCTTGCATCTTGAATTATTGATTTATGACTGATTTAGTGACTAGTTCTCATGAGTCGTTGCTTAAGTTGACATGAGAATGTTCAATATTTATTACTCTCATAGGAAGCGGATAGTTAATGTTGATGTACGATCGATAACAATGATGGGTAATTGTGCACCATGTTTAATTGTGAACTTAGAATTGAAGGATTGATGGTCCTTATGAGAGCGTTGAAGGTTTAATATTGTACGGTATCACATCGTTATTATTTGTAGAATGAAATGTTGTTGGGCTGTTGTAATTAATATGTTAATACTTGATGTGTGTGTCATGATTTATGGTGGCGATATGTCATCCATGTGTCATTTGGATTTTTAATGCTTATTTATTGTTTAGTTAAATTTGTGTGATTGATGTGATGACAATGTTGACTCATTATCATGATGTTTAAATTTTCCCAACACGGCTTTAAAAGAAAAAAAAAATTGACCTAGTGTACATCATTGGGTTGACGTAATGACGATGTCGTTACATATGGTATCAGAGCGGGTTCAACCCTGCGACTGTGGATGGCCACGCCTTCCAATGAATTAAGCCCTTGCTTTTTTACTTAGCGCTAATTAAAATTTCAACCGGTCCATGTAGTAATAACGTTTATAGGATGCTGGGGAAGGAGGTGTGACACCTCTAAATGCGACCATGCCCTAGGAGTCTAACCCCATGAGGTGGAACAAGTCCTCGAGTGGGAGTCAATTGTTGTAAGTGGTGTGGATTGCCTGACAAGGTCCTTCCAAGGAAATGCCAGAGGTCTTGAGTAACCGTCTATACTGAGATAAGGTCAGGGTGCATGTACGCCTGAGGGTCCTCAGCGCGACCCAACCAGTACTAGTCGCATTCACGAAAAAATCTAGAATAATAAGTTCCCGAGTTCATGAGTGCCACGGATGGCTCAGTCGCCAAGGCATGGCTGAAGATCAAGGCGATGTGCGTTGTGCTTCGCGGTTACGACCTCCAGCTCAAAGGTATGCATCAGAAACCTTCAGATAAATAGGAGCACTCTTATATGGAGGAATATGCTCCTACCTCCACTAAACAGGGTCATTGAAGTTGTGTTAGGGGAAAGGTTCGAGGAACAGTTCTAGTAGAAGTAATTGTCAGAGGAATTCATTGAGCATCAACTCGATGAGTTCAGCGCCTTATGACATGGTGGTCGTATGGTGCTGGATTATGAGACTAGAGTTATGGAGCTACTTCAGTATGCCCCACATATCAACATGAAGAAGATGGAGATTAGCAAGTTCATGACTGGCCTTAACTCCATCTTTCATGTGAAGGTGAGGATATAAATGCCTCGGACGTTGCACGATGCAGTCCAGTAGGCCTCTTAGATAAAAAAGTTTTGACCGCGGGAGTCTGGGAAGGACTCCTACAAGACCGTCTGGACTAACAACATCTGGTGCACAACAACATTAGATGTCGGCCATACCAGACATATTGGTATCGATGTACATCTATAGGACCCTTGTTCATGACACCATGATGATAGGTTCCTTAGCAGAGGGCTCCCTATAGGGGAACACCGCATCGAAAACACCGTTGACAACCACTATTTAGGCTTATCAGCAGAACAGACTAGGATCTTAGGCTGGGGGGGGGGGGCAACAACTTCTATTTCAAGGGCCAGGAGTATTGGACCGAAGGTGAGAAATGAACTTGTGGAGAGTCACCTTACCAGCAAGACTGTCTGGTTGAAGGGGCCAGAGTGGTCAAGTCAACAGGACACACTACCGTGGTGGATATGGCCAAGGCCCATGGGATTCATGACTGTGGTAAATAACCGCCAGACCGAGCACCAATCCACTATTCTCAAGGCATTAGGTGCCATATCCAACCAAACTTTTAGTATTTGTTAGACCTTGTTACTAAGGAGATCTCTAATTCTAGTACCATGTTGAAGGGATTTAGGTAAAGACATTCAATAGGACGAGTTTAGATTCGTCGATATGGCTTCAAGTACCAACCTGATGGTTGGAGGAAGGGGTATGAATTGTCTCTTTAACCTAGGGATAGATTAACGAAGTCCAACCTACGTCACAATCTTAAGATCTTATGATGACATGATCAGTATTGACTGGTGGGAATCGCATGATGCGATACTCAATGATAAGATGAAGCGGTTGAGTTGGACCGACGTTGAGGGATAGAGAAGTGTGATTGTAGGAAGAAAACGGGGATTATCCCTGAGGTTCACTTCTTCCCTACAATGAAAAAAGAGCCTTCGCAAGGATGCAAGTTATATGCAATCTTTGCACTAAATAACAAGGGCATGACAAAAGGATTAGAAGGACCTTCCTGGGGCACAAGTACTGCTGACATGTTTCAAAAAAAATTCTTGATTTCCACCCACAAGAGAGTTGGAGTTTAAAATAGGCTCGAACCTTGGAACATAACTGGTTGCAAGAGCACCTTATCGGATTTCAACCCCTGAGTATAGGAGTTGAACATGCAATTGAAGGAGTTGATGGACCTCAGAGTTATACATCCAAGTGTGTCACCTTGGGGTGCTCCTGTTATTTTCAGACGGAAGAAGGACGGGTCCTGGAGACTCTACTTTACTAAAGTCACATATTCCTTCACGACATTTTGATATATTATCGGAGGATGGAAGAACTTGACGAATTTTGCGCTCGGTTCTATAGTGTTTGCATGGGAACAAATCATGAGAACTAATGAAATGCTCTTTTATCAATCGAGGATTCATCAATTGGGGCATGTTATCTCCGATGAAGGTATCATTGTGGATCCAATGAAGGTAGAGGCTATTAGGAAATGTCCTACACCGACAACATACTAGAAGTACGTAACTTCGTGGGTTTAGATGGATTTTGTCAGCTGTTCATCAAAGGCTTTTTTAAGATAGAAATCTGATTACGGAATTGCAGAAGAAGAACAAGAATTTTGTGTGGACCGAGAAATGCGTGGAATCATTTCAAAGGCTCAAGGAGTTGTTGACGAAAATGCCAATACTAAAAGTACCTGGCATGGAAGAGGACTTCTTGGTATGCACAAATGCATCCAAGGAAGGCTTAGGTAGAGTCTTGATGCAAGACGATCAAGTGATCGCTTACATCTCGAGGAAGTTAAGAAAGCTTGAGGAGAACTATGTGATGCACGATTTGGAGTTGTTAACCATTGTGTATGCCCTGAGAGGGTGGAGACACTACCTAATTGGACAGAAATTTGAACTAAAAATGAACCACTATGGTTTACAACATCCTTTTACGCAAAATGACTTGAACGCGCGGCAAAGACGTTGGTCAAAATTGCTTATCGATTACGATTTGAGATTTTCTAATTAAAAGGTATAGTGAACATAGTGACAGACGCATTGAGTCAAAGACCAAGCATATTTTCAGTGATACCTCTTCATACGAATCTACGTGAAAATATTCTAACTATAGCGCGACGCTCACTGGTATAAGAGGGTAAGGGATTTTTTTGGGCAAGACACCATGTTGGTGCCAAAATTGAGGGATATAATGTGAACAACGACGAATCTTTGAGATATAATAATTGGATTTACTTACATCCACATGACGAATTGAGAAGTTTGATCTTATGCGAAGCTCATAGAGCAGTGTGCATGGCTCATCTAGGAGTCATGAAGATGAGGATAGACCTTAAGCCCTTATTCTTCTTGAAGGAATAAAGGTGGACATCATCAATGACATGGCGATATTTCTAGAAGGTTGGAAGGTGAAGGATGAACATACACATCTGGCAGGATTTCTACGGCCACACGCTAATCCGAAATCGAAATGGGAGGCCATTTCGATGAAATTTATTGGGTAAATTGTTGCTGACAGCAAGGAGGCACGACTCAAATTTTGTTGATAGTTGACACTTGGATGAAGAGTTCTCTTTGACCCTGTGCGTACGATGCATCAGGCACCCAATGTAGCTAGAATGTATATCAGCAAGATATTGAGACTACCAGAGGTACCAAAGGATCATATCCGATAGAGGATTGGTGTTTACAGGACGATTTTGGACTAGTTTTCAAGAGGCCTTAGGAACCCCACTTAACTTTAGTACCGCGTATCACCCGGAGGTAGCCGGGTAGACAGAACGAACCAACCAAAATTTGGAAGGTTGTATTGTGTTTGCATGTGTTGGACCAATAGAAACGTTGGGAATAGTTCATGCCAGTGGTAGAGTTGGCTTACAACAACAGCTATCAAAGAACCATTAAGCTGGAGCCATGTGAGTTTTTTTATGGGCGACCATGTCACACGCCTTTGAGTTAAGATCAACTCGAGGATTCAGTTCCAGTAGGAACATAAGCGATCCACGAAATGGAAGAACAAGTACAAACGATAAGAAAAAGGGTTGGAAGAAATGCAGGATCGAAATAAGGGTTTGTCGATGCGCATCACCTAACCATTTGTGAAGGGCCTAACGGCTGGTCGTGCCTCATTCTTTGAGGCGTATGCACAATGTTTATATTGTATCTGGGTGCGACTTTAGTTCAATGACCCTACTCTTATGATTGAATTGAGTTCTTGGCAGATGTTGGGCAAGGGTGCGCTCACAGCGCAACCAATCCACCTTCTGGACCATCTCATTCGACAGATACGTCGTCGAACTATCCATTAGGTCAAGTTCCAGTGGGACAATTATATTCCACACTTGACTACATGAGAGGATGTATATGATATGCACCGGTAGTTTCCATTTTTATTGATAATCAGGCATTTAGATATTGTCATATACTTTATTATGCACTTGTGTATTGTGAAACTTTGGGACGAAGTTTAAAACAAGAGGGTGTGTATGTAACATCCCACTCTTATGTGCACCAGATGTGACTTATCCTTTGAGGACACTTGCATGCAAGTGATCCGGTTCATTATTTGGTTGACTTATTAGCCTATGGATTCTGATGTTGAGACTGTGGATTATGAGCTCATGTTATGGTAAGTTATTTACGTATAGATAAGTGCTATTGACTAGTTCTCCTGAGTGTGCAGGACTCTAGACCGATTGAGGATGCGATGGCATCGATGGATCTTCCATGGCTCTGGATAGAGTCAGGGAGTGGAATGTTTGTGGTTTGAATATTTATGTTATTTCATATATGACTTACGACTGGTATATTATGATGTTGTTTATGGATCGCTGACATGTTTCATTGATGGATGCAAGATGACGATAGCTTGCTAATCAAACTCACATTTGGAGTAAAGGGGTCATGCACGACAACTAGAGATATTGAGGGAGAGGTGTAGCAGCAACCCTGCCACAACCTACAAGAACTCACGTCGTGGCTTCAACTGTAGGTTAATGATTACCTAGTTCGAGAGATCCATGATGTTGTGAGAGAAGACTGTGATAGTCACTCACAATGATTCTAATGGGCGTGCAATACGGTAGGGTCTTTATTCCTTAGAGGTCCTTAGTCTCCCACAAGATCATCTGACGGAGTATTGACTCAAGGGTTTTACGTCTACCAAAATCAATCAAAAGGCGAGTGGTACCCTTGCAGCACATAGTGCATCTTGAAGGGCACGTTGCACAAATAAAACATGAATGAAAGCGAGTGGCACCCTTGGAGCACGTAGTGCGTATTGAAGGGCACGTCATGATTTTTAACTCTGGTAAGTTAATAAACCTAGTACCTAGAAAACTATGCCCCCTTAGGACCTGGTCGGCCTTAAAATGAATGATGGTATGAGTAAAGTTTAATAACTAATTTTCCCTTAAAAACGGTCGCCAATCCTAGTGAATTTAAAACCTAGGTCTAAGTAGAATTTGTGAACAAAAAAAACTAAATGAACATATAAAAGAAGGGGGGGTAAAGAAAATTCGAATATTAATAATTAAAATAAAATTTAATGAAGAATTAAATTATTAAAAGGGTAAATTGATGTTTATATCTAAACTTGCTAAATCTGAACTAAGAAGAAAAGGGGAATGTCTAACATAGTAGGGAATCTAGTCTTTGGAACCTTCTAATTGTGAACTCAACTAATTTTTAAGAAAGACATTAGTCATTTAAGAAATGTAAAGGAATAAAGGGACACCGAGGAGTGTTTTTAGGAATATTTTTAGGTGGGTGAGGGAAATAGGAAAATTTAATTAATTAATAAATTGATTTTCTAGTGCAACTAAGGGATCGGGTGATATGTGTACGGGGGAGGTTTATCCTAATTAAATTTAATAAAAAGAATCTAAAGAGGGTTTGGGAAACTAATCACTAAGAAAACTCTATAAAAAGGATGGCAAAGGAGGAGCATGGATCGCAACCGGTAGGCGTAATTTACGCTGCCAAAATTTTTCTTCATTGATTTTCCTTATGGGAGTTGGGATACCCAGCTCGAATGGAGAGTGGTGGCTCAACCTTGCGAGGTGAGTTGGGTGCTAGATTATTCTCTGGTTTGTGTGTGTGGCCCCTTTGCGGCTCGAGGGGCTCAGGGGGAAGAAGAGTACCGCTAGCGTTGGCTGGGAGGTACCAGTGAGGTCTCAACGATTAGCAAGCGGGAGCGAGGAGGATCGCTAGCAGTCGAAGAACATCAGCAAGCCAGTGTCGGTTACAGTACTCATGATTAAATTTGCATTTGTATTTGTTTAAATTTTGTTCATGGATTTAATTATTGTAGTAATTGTAATGGTTTTCTTTTATCCTTGCTCAACAATTTAATTTTCCATGCTCGGAAATTGCGATTTAGTTTTTTCTCTGATAAGCGATAAATTTTCCATGCTCAGAAATTGTTTTTGTCGCTATGTTTTCCCCCCCCCTTGGCAACCTTTGCGCTTTTACATATGAAAATGAAGTTGCAGTCGCCCTTTTTCTGTGTGATGACTGGAAATTTGGGATCGAGTCTTGGTAGCCTTCCTTGATCACGCTTCATATGTCCCTGCGTTCTATTACATCTTGCCCAACGAACTTTTTATAAAACCTTGACCTTCGATTTACCTAGGGAGGGTGATCTCTGATGTTTTTATTTATTTCCACCCGCTCAGCATATTCTTTAACTGGCCTGCGAATCCTCCTTCCTCGAATGGAGAAATACCTCTGCGTTTTCAACCAATGGACATCGTTTTGATTTCCTTGAATCTTTGGTGTTCCGTCCTCGGATAACGCTCAGAGAATTGCCCTCTTCCTCTGCGGATCTCGTGGGTAAAAACCGCTTGTGAGCTGGGGAAGAAACCATTCACGGTTTCCCCTTTTTCTCTGCAAAAATCATGGGTAAAACAGCCTGGAAGTTGGGGGAGAAACCACTCACGAATTTCCCTTTTCCTCTACGAAAATAGTGGCTAAAACAGCCTGGGAGTTGGGGGGAAAAACCAGTCACGAATTTCCCTTTTCCTCTACGAAAATCATGGGTAAAACAACCTGGGAGTTGGGGAAAAAACACTCACGAATTGTCCTTTTCTTCTGTGATATTTTCGTGAGCAAAATACCCTGTGTGTTGGAGGAACCACCTTGTGTAGTACCCGGTGCTTCTCTGTGTTTGGCATGAGATTTCGCTTGCATTCCTTCTCCCCAAATGGCGGTGGTGCCATAGATTTACCCCCATGCGTTTTAAGGACGACGTGGATTGTGTTTCCATCTCCCCTGTGGCGATTTGGCCAGAGATTTACCTCTGTTGTGTTGTAGTTTTAAAAAAAAATGTTTTAGCGAAACCCCATACTTCAATACGAAGATGCAGATGGAGGTGGAGCTTTCCCTTGCTGGTGGTTACCCTCGTTGCTCGGTCGATGGTTCCCTGCTCCTCCCAACAGACTTAAGCTCACATTTAAATTTAATTTTTCCTTACAAGAACAAGTTGAAGTAGTTATTTTTGTGATTTAGATGGTTAATAATTGGTGTTATTGTGTAATGGAAACTAAGCTAAACAATCTGAAATCAACATTAACTTACGTCACGGAGATTAAATCAATGGATTTGCCCTTGGCCAATGCTAACCCTTCCTTTTTCATTTTTGTCATAAATGGAGAGAAGATTAATTTACTAGGGGCCTTCTTAATTATAGTTTCGGATGGTCATGTGTGTAGTTAACCTCATGTGTGTAGTTAACCTTTGCGCAATAAATTTACATTGATACTTATTGCGTCGCGGTATAAAAGCGATATATGGATGGTCTTGTGGGTAGTTTACTTCTCGCACCACCAAAAATGTTAGTGAATAACGAATAAGCGATTAGATCACCTTGCACCAGGGACTATGTTGTGATTAAATAATTAGATTGTTTGCACACCATAATAATGATGATGTATGTTAAATTAAGCGACTAAGATTAATGTGCACAATGAATAATGTTGGTTAGTGTTTAATTCGGTGATTAGATCACACACACATCTTGAAATTAATGAGGTTTATTGTTGAATTCAGTACTTGATTAATTGTGTGCCCTAGAATAAATTAGATGATTACTTGCGCCATGAAAATAAAATAAGTAGATTTCATTATGCCTTGATCATGTGAATGTTAAATGGTTTAGAATTTTTTATGTTGCGACGTTACTTATATGGATTGTGATTGTTGGCATTTAGCTACTCTTGTGTCATGAATAAGTTTATATATGATTAATCAAGTGAATGGTTTCTTGTGCGCCCTAGAATTAATGTTTCTATAACTAGTCTTAAATATGATTCTTATGAAACGCTTCATTGATGTCTAATTGTGTCCATCAATTGAGGAATGCTTGTAATAGAATCTTATAGCACCCGAATAACGGATCATTAAGGTGTTGATTGATTTAGTAATTTAGATTTCTCTTGCGCCTTGATTGTGATAATTTAGATTGATTACCGATCAAGTTGATATTGGACTTGATGTAATGAATGACTGATAGATATTGAACGTTTTGCACAAATGGAATTTAATGAAGGGACGCTTGCTCTAGATCACAGATTTGGCACGTGCTAAATTATAATTTTTTAAATGAATTGGTGGACCTTAGACTTCTTGGGTCAATGGGATGTGATGAAGGGATGATGTTCTAGATGATAATTTATCGTGCACCTAAAATATGATGTATTGAATGATTTTGCAGTTATCTTACACCATTGATTTACTGCAACTTAATAATAAAATTTTCTTACGCGCCTTAATTTAAGTGGGCATTCGTTTGCTTCTTCTCTATTCTCTTGCACCTTGATTTTAATGCTAATTAATCTTGCGTCTTGAATTATTGATTTATGACTGATTTAGTGACTAGTTCTCATGAGCCATTTCTTAAGTTCTTAAGTTGACATGAGAATGTTCAGGATTTATTACTCTTGCGGGAAGTGGATAGTTAATGTTGATGTATGATCAATAATGGTGATAGGTAATTGTGCACCATGTTTAATTGTGAACTTAGAATTGAAGGATTGATGGTCCTTATGAGAGTGTTGAAGGTTTAAGATTGTACAGTATCGCGTCGTTATTATTGGTAGAATGAAATGTTGTTTTGTTGTTGTAATTAATATGTTAATACTTGATGTGCATGTCATGATTCATGGTGGAGATATGCCAGCCATGTTCCATTTGGATTTTTAATGATTATTTATTGTTTCGTTAAATTTATGTGATTGATGTAACGACGATGTTGACTAATTATCATGATGTTTAAATTTTCCCAACACAACTTTAAAAGAAAAGAAATATTTACCCGGTGTACATCATTGGGATGACGTAACGATGAGGTCGTTACATATGGTATTAGAGCGGATTCAACCCTGCAACTATGGATAGCCATGCCTTCCAAAGAATTAAGCCCTTTCTTTTTTACTTAGCGCTAATTAAAAGTTTAATCGATCCATGTAGTAATCATGTTTAGAGGATGTGGTTGAGATTCACAATGTGGCACTGGGGAAGGAGGTGTGACACTTCGAGAAGTGCCCGCGCCCTAGGAGTCTAAACCCATGGGGTGGAACAAGTCCTTGGTTGGGATTCAATTGTTCTAAGTGATGGGGATAGCCTGACAAGGTCCTTCTAGGGAAATTTCAGAGGCCTTGACTAACCATCTATACTGAGATAAAGGCTGGGCGCCTATACCCTTGAGGTTCCTTAGCGCACCCCAGTCAGTACTAGTCGCATTCACGAAAAACTATAGAATATTAATTTCCCGAGTTCACGAGTGCCACGGATAGCTCAACCACCAAGGCATGGCTAGAGATCAACGCGATGTGTGTTGCGCTTCGTGGTTACGACCTCTAGCTCGAAGGTCTGCATCAACAACCTTCACATAAAGGGGAGTGCTCTTCTATGGAGGAAGACACTCCTACCTCCGCTAAACAGGGTCGTCGAAGTTGTGTTAGGGGAACAGTTCCAGGAGAAGTAATTGTCATAGGAATTCATTCAGCGCAAGCTCGATGAGTTCATC
Source organism: Picea engelmannii (assembly GCA_009831015.1). Lineage (NCBI taxonomy): Eukaryota > Viridiplantae > Streptophyta > Pinopsida > Pinales > Pinaceae > Picea > Picea engelmannii. The sequence continues at coordinate 465,214 of ML784966.1, read as the reverse complement.
GCCTTACGACACGATGGTCGTATGGTGTCGGATTATGAGACCAGAGTTATGGAGCTACTTTGGTATGCCCCACATCTAAACACGAAGAAGCTGGAGATCAGCAAGTTCATGATTGGCCTTAACTCTAGATTTTGTGTTAAGGTGAGGATATAAATGCCTCGGACGTTGCACGATGCAATCCAGTAGGCCTCTTAGATAAGGAACATTTTACCACGGGAGTTGAGACAGAACTCCTACAAGACCATCTAAATTGACAACATCTAGTGCGTAGCAGCATTAGATGCCAGCCATACTAGACATATTGTTATCGAGATACATCTATAGGACCCTTTTTCATGACACCATGACGATAGGTTCCTCCCTATAGGGGACCACCGCATCCATGGAAACACTGCTAATATCCATTGTTTAGGCTTGTCAAGAGAACTGTAGTGACAGTAAATACAAATTTTGATATAATTTATTTCAATTGCACAAATAAATTAATCAACAAAACATATAAAATTTATTGAGCTAAACATAATAGCTTACGGACAGCCTCATAACACATCATATTCCTTAAATTGCATAAAACAAATACGTAAATTAAAATACCTTAGTCTGATGCTAACCTTCCGCTTGTCTTGTTGATCTTCCTGTTGCTTGTGCTTGTCTTGTTGACCTTCCTGTTGTTTCCTTGCCCAGCTTGAAGCCACAAACCAACTCTGCCCAAACTGAGTTTCCACCCTGCCAACTAGGGCAACTTCCTAGCTCCAGGATACCATATGGATATCCTGGCCCCCGTTCCCAAAACCCCCAGCAAACTGGTGCCCCCTATACTAATCCTCCCGACTACAGAACTCAAACTCTCCTCTCTCCAAATCTAAGAGAACCCCCAAAATAAAATTCCCCGTAGAATGATAATCCCCCTTCCTTCGTAAAGCTCCCCTGCTTATATCCTCCTTCACCGCCCTTTCTCCTCATTTATTTTCTTATCTATGCATTCATTACCTTATCCACATAGTTAATGCCCCTTATCCCATTATTCATGTTCCTTATCCGTTTATTAATGCCCCTTATCCCCTCTGTATACGTAATCTTTAATTTAACAATATAATTTATTAACCCTATTAAATCTATTACACTGTTCATTCAATGTGATAGGTAATTAATTTAATTAATTAATTAATCAAAATTATAACAATTAATTAACTAATAAATATTTAATTAATATTATTATGCCAATCTTTGTTTAGTTAAAACCATGTTAAAACAATTAATCACCTAATTAATTTTTCTTAATAATCCCTAAGCATATATTCTACTAGGGTTGTTACATACACCCACCCTTTAGGAAACTTCGTCCCAAAGTTAAGGTGTCTTATGGTACAAGCAAAAGAAACCTGGTTCACATATTCATAACAATTAACCGACATTATCAGTAAGTAAGTCAAGAAAACTCATGCATACTAGTGTATATGTACAAGAAATGCATGTGCAGATAGTACATGCAAGTCTCGTGCATGTACTAATAATCAAAACTACCATCCTTTAGTAATTTATGTATGCATCCAATCTAGTCAGCAAGACTAGTCTTTTATAAAAGACAACAAACCTATCAATTGTTTGAGAAATTCTTTAATTACTATTATCCGGTTCAACAATTTTATTTAGACAACTGTGATTTA
>ML784966.1:433659-455637 GCA_009831015.1 Picea engelmannii | reverse complement strand
CATTCCAATGATTAGGTCATATGCCCCGAGAGCAGTGACGTATACCTTGAACCTGGTAGTACACACTCCCAGGTCTACTATACAATTATCAACACTAAGTCCTACTGCTTGTTTTTCCCCCGAAGCCATCTCAACTTGATTAAAGTCATCATGCTCGTAGGCTGCCAACCCACTCTTTTCTAATGCAGATGGTGAAATGAAACTATCTGTCGCACCATAATCAAACAAAATCTTAACATTGATATGATTTAGCGTACCTGATGACTCCACCACCACGGATTGATGTTCGGCCTAGCGATTATTAACCGCTGCATAAATCTGGTGGCTGCTACTTGCTCTCCCCATCGGTGCCTTTCCTTCTCTATACATGAACCCTGATTGTAACTCTGGGCAGTCACGCTGGTAATGGGGTCCTTCGCACCCCCAACAGGTAACACGAGATTGAACGTATGCACTGTTATGTGACTGTCTCTGAAATGCGTTTCTTCCCCTGGAACCCCTGCCCCTACTAGCTATTCCCTGAGATGGTCGTGGACCTGTCTGCATTGTTGGCGATGAAAGAGATGTTGCACTCGTTTCCATTGAAATCCCTATGGCTACTGTCCTTGGTGCGAATCTGTTACCATATGGCGGTGGCCTGGAGACCTCTCCCCTAGGAAATGTCCTCGGGGCCTTTCCTACGAATCCAGGACGATGCGGAAATGCCGATATTGAACCCCCGGTTAAGTTCATTTGTTCTTCTGCATAACGCGTATTTTCCACCGCTTCCACTACTGAATACGGTTTCCACATCCACACCATAGCTCTTATCTTAGGGTTCAATCCATAGATGAAGTGCTCTTCCTGTCATTGGTCATTGTCCATATACGAAACATATTTGACTAGTTCCATAAATCTGATCTCATATTCTTCTACAGTTCTATTTCCTTGTACTAAGGCATGAAATTCCCCTACCTGTTGTTCCTCATAGTATGCTGGTAGATATTTCCTTCGGAACCTCTCCTTGAAAAGTTCCCAAGATACTTTGTCTGGGGTAAGGTGCAGTTGTCTTTCCAGGTTTCCCCACCAGTTCAAGGCGTTGTCTCTTAACTGAAAAATGGAAATCTTTTCCTTTGATTTGGACGCATAGTCCCTTAAGGCAAAACACATTTTCATGCCTTCCAACAATGCTTTCGCACGTTCACTGGCGCGACCCCCAGAAAACTCTGAAAGTTTGATCTTCTACAATTCTCACGTGATGTCTTTGAGTGGAGGTCCTCCCCCTGAATCCCTTGATGCTTCTGGATTACCCGTTCCAGACGGTGGGGGTTCCACTTCAGTCCCTGTCGGTTGTCACCCCTTTAAAGTCTCATTAATGGCTTCCAACAAGCGCAGTATGAGAGCTAGTTCGGGCGATGGTGGTGGTGGCGACGGTGGTGTTGGCGGTGCTTGCGATGATGCTCCCCTACCTCGACTCCCTCGAGTCCTGACCATCCTGTACTCTTTAACTTGCATCAACCAAAGTTGTCAGGTTGAGTTCTAGGACGTTTCAAATTGGTGCTACTTAAACTAGAAATAGGGTTAGGTGTAAGTTTTCTTTACTTGTCTGTAAACAGACATTACTCCTTTAGGGGATTGGCTAGGTTAGGGTTAGGATTAAGCGTCTAAGCTTGATTTCTTCGCCCCTATGAAAAAAACTATTGGTTCCCTTGCCCTGTAGCTACACTAGCCTTGCACCATACTTGTTAATTCCTATGCTTACTCTCCTAGTGCATATGTCACCTCCTCCCCGCCTGTCCTAGTCTAAGTCCTTTTAACTTTTCGCTTACAACTAAATATCCTCTGGTGCTTGACTCATGAGCTTTTCCCTGGCGTGTAGTGTTGGCGTTGTCGAATGCTGCATTGATATTTAGCGTTGACTTTGACTGGTGGAATGGAATGGAGGGACTTGGCGCTTGGCTCGATGAGTTGTGTGTACGGTCTCGTGAGCCTGACGCCTGGACAATCGGAGTTTATACTTCGGGATACAAATATTACTAGTCCTAAATAAGCCTTTGCTTTGATTTTCGGTGCATTCACTAGTTATGATTCAACTCGGTTAATTGGCTCCGGATCACTAAGTCAGGTAATAAGAAAGTTAGTCTTAATATTCATATTGTATCTTCTTAATAATGACACCACTCTAATCATACAGTGTTACCATTAATCTATTAAGTATAAGAATTTATTTGTAAGGACTCATGTATGGCGCATTGGTGTTTGTTTGTTTCTTAAGGCTTAGGCAGTGGATGGTCGTGGGTTCTAAACCCATAGACTCCAAAACATTTAGATTTTTTTTTATGTATTTATTTATTTATTTAATATATTAATTTATTATCATTATTATCATTAATTTATTTAATATATTAATTTATCATTATTTATTTTAAAAATAAATAATGATAAAAATAAATAAACAAGTTACTCACTTTAATTATTTTAAGAATAAACAAATAATCTATAATTCACGATAATAAATAATTAAATGAAAATATAAAAAAAAAAGTAATAAATAAAATAACTAAAATAATAAAAAAAAACATATATAAATTTGAATAAATAATTTAAACGCAAACAATTCTAACAAAGGGAGGGCACGCATGAAGCCCACATGCCCCACCCTCGTTCTCCTTACCCAAACCCTATACTCCCAACCCCAGCCTGGCAAAGTCGTCTTTCCTCTCATCATTCTACTATGCATAACTCTCCTGGCGGCAAAGAACCCAAGCGCAGAGGAGCCTTCTTTGTTACGTCTCGATGTTTGGTATGGCCTTCATTTCTCTGAGCTATTGAGCGGCCTCTGCTAATGCCTTTCTATGTTGCGTTGGCTTGTGTTGGTGCTGGCTTTGTGCCTCTTCAACACTGTCACGATGCATTCTATGGTATTTTTGATGTTGTTTTTTTTTTTTTCTGTTGCAGGGTCTGTTTAGGGGCAAATCTACGCTTACAGGGGCCATTTTTCGGTCGTTTGGCGGATATTTTAGGGAAGATTTTATTAGGCCTGTTTTATCCTCCTCATGGCCCCTTTGTGTCATTTTTTTATTATTATTATTTTGGTTCAGAAACTAGGCTAGATGGAAATTTGTAGTTTCTCTGGTTCGGATGCCTCCCGACTAGACAGAAATTCGATCGAGGTTGTTCTGATCGCCTTACCAACAATGAAGCATTCTCGCAACGCCAGGTTATAACCAGGAGAAGTAAATAGTTGTACCTCTCGATTTGAAAAGCCTTCGCCAAATGCGTCCCTAAATCTGTCCTGCAAACCAAGGGTTTGAGCAAATCTGTTGTGTGCAAATCGGTGGTTCATAGTTTGTTTTTTTTTGTTTAAATTTTAATAGCTGAAGGCACCGCCCGTGCAACTGCTGCGGCAGCCATTTGGAACAATTCTTGTGATTCTACTTACCTGGACACTCTTCACCTCTCCTTTTCATCGACACAGGAGTGCCCCAAGGGGACTGTTCTCATTCGTCGTATGAGCAGAGAAGATGTCATGCGATTTGGCTCGGTCAAGAGATTTGGACGTAAACCCCAACCTCGACGTACTCCCTGGAGTCCTACGAAGCACTTCTCGGTTGAGAATGGCGCCCATGAAGTATGTTGTTGTCAAAGTTATCTATTTTCTCTGATCCAGTTCACTTATTTTTCTGATACCCGCCTTCAATAGTTGGTTACATTGGTATCTTGCATGGTAGGTGCTTGGTTGTTGGTAGTTGTAGTTGCTTGGCGGTGGCGCGTTGGTAGTTGTAGTTTCTTGGAAGTGGTGCATTTGTAGTTGTAGTTGTTATGGGGGTGGGAGTCTCAGGGTCAAACCCACGAGCTTCTCCTCCATGCACATATAATTGGTGATTTGTTATAACATATTTGATATATGGCATGGTTGCGCGCGATTTGGGTTTTTTTTTTTTTTTTGCAAGTCGCGTTGTGCAGGTGGATGTCATTGCATACTCTCTTCATAAATCCCTGGGCACAGGCTGTCGTCCAATATCAATATTCATATTAAAAGTTTTGTAATTTTCGAGAGGTGTAGGATTTGTTATAAGCGAGGACCTCTTTAAAGATTCAACTACCAGAAGTGTACCAGGCGATATTTGCCGCTAGAATTCTCAAAATAGTACGATTCTATCTCCTCGTAGTTCAATTCCACTTCCAGGCCCTCTCAATGAGACGGTGGTACTTTTTCTTGTTTCAGTTATTAGATTTTTTTTCACTGTATAAGCTTTTTCTAATTTCAATATCGCTACTAAATTTCCACCCATGGGAATTAAATCCGCATGAACTATTGACACTGAATGGGAGGATTCACCGTCAAATTATGTGGAATGACTGTTAAATTTCAAAAATTTTGTTAGTTGACGAGCATACATACTAACCTTCGCGAGATTCCCTGTAGCAAACATAGATCCAGAGTTACGTGTCGAAATGGAGCCCTTTTTGGCTTTAAATCTGTAACAACCCTAGTTTCTTTGTTGATACTTTGTGTATCAGATATCTGCAAGTTATGTTTACTCGAGATTACTGATAATATTATTTTATTGAATCTTATTTTAACCTAGTTTGCTTGTTATATATTAGGACAAACGTGGGCTATCCTCTATGAAATCTAATGGTTATTTTGGTTATCAGCAATCACCGTTGTTGGTCCTAACTCCCGATATGCATTTTCTGAATATAATTGAAGCTTTGTTTTAATATGTTGAGATGCAGTAGGGGTTGTGCACACTCTATTCAGGAGGAAATATCTATCTATTGTATTAAGAGCTGCTCTAATACTTGTTTTTTATTGTGATATTTTTTTTACATTTTCAATATGTATTTCATTTATTTTTATTTTGTGTTAAAATTTATGTGTTTGGTTTGCAGGTTAGGCAGAGCTGGAGTTGGAGCTGGGAACTTGGCCCTTAAGGCCCCAGTGCTTCAAGCTGAAGCTATGATACCATTTGTAGTGACAGTAAATACAAATTTTGATATAATTCATTTCAATTACACAAATAAATTAATCACTAGAACATATAAAATTTATTGACCTAAACATAATAGCTTACGGACAGCCTGATAACACATCATATTCCTTAAATTGCATAAAACAAATACGTAAATTAAAATACCTTAGTCTGATGCTAACCTTCTGCTTGTCTTGTTGACCTTCCTGCTACTTGTGCTTGTCTTGTTGACCTTCCTGTTGCTGCATTGCCCAGCTTGAACCCACAGACCAACTCTGCCCAAACCGAGTTTCCACCCTGCCAACTAGAACAACTTCCTAGCTCCAGGATACCATATGGATATTCTGGCCCTCATGCTCAAAACCCCCAGCAAACCGGTGCCCCCTGTACTAGTCCTCCTGACTACAGAACTCAAACTCTCCTCCCTCCAAATCCAAGAGAACCCCCAAAATAAAATTCCCCATAGAATGATAATCCCCCTTCCTTCGTAAACCTCCCCCGCTCATATCCTCCTTCACCGCCCTTTCTCCTCATTTATTTTCTTATCTCTGCATTCATTACCTTATCCACATAGTTAATTCCCCTTATCCCCTCCGTATACGTAATCTTTAATTTAACAATATAATTTATTAACCCTATTAAATTGATTACCCTGTTCATTCAATGTGATAGGTAATTAATTTAATTAATTAATTAATCAAAATTATAACAATTAATTAACTAATAAATATTTAATTAATATTATTATGCCAATGTTTGTTTAGTTAAAACCATGTTAAGACAATTAATCACCTAATTAATTTTTCTTAATAATCCCTAAGCATATATTCTACAAGGGTTGTTACAAGAACAGACCAGGATCTTAGGCTAGGGGGGCAGAAACAACTTCTATTACGAGAGCCAAGAGTATTGGACCAAATGTGGGCGATGAACTTGTGGAAAGTCACCTTACTAGCAAGATTGTCTAGTTGAAGGGTCCAGAGCGGTCGAGTCAGTAGGACACACTACCGTGGAGGATATGGGAAAGGCCCATAGGATTCATGACTACGGTAAATAACTTCCAGGGAGAGCACCAGTCCACTGTGCTCAAGGCGTCAGGTGCCATATCCAAACAAAATTTTAGTATTTGTTAGAACTCGTTGCTAAGGAGAGCTCTAATTCTAGTACTGCATTGAAGGGATTTAGGTAAAGGCATTCGACAGGATGAGTTTAGATTCGTCGATATGGCTTCGGGTACCAACCAGATGGTTGGAGGAAGGGGTATGAATCATCTATTTATCCTGGGGATAGAGTAACAAAGTCTGACCTACGTCACAATCTTAACATCTTATGACAACATGATCAATATTGACAGGTAGGAATTGCATGATGCAATACTTAACAATAAGATGAGGCGGTTGAGTTGGACCAATGTTGAGGTATAGATAAGTGTGATTATAGGAAGAAAAAAGGGAGTATCCCTGAGGTTCACTTCTTCCCTACAACGAAAAAATAACCTGTGCAGGGATGAAAGCTATATGCAATATTGGCATTAGAAAACAAGGGCGTGACAAAAGGATTAGAAGGACCTTCCCGAGGAAAAAGTACTGCTGACATGTTTCAAAAAAAATTCTTGATTGCCACTTGCAAGAGAGTTGGAATTTAAAATAGGCTCGAACCTTGGAACAGAACTGGTTGTGATAGTACCTTATCATATTTCAACCCCTGAGTATAGGACTTGAACATGCAACTGAAGGAGTTGATGCACCTCGGAGTTATACATCCATGTGTGTCACCTTGGGGTGCTCCTGTTATTTGCAAACATAAGAAGGATGTGTCGTGGAGACTCTACTTTACTACCGTCACGTATTCCTTCACTACATTTTGATATATTCTCGAAGGATGGAAGAACTTGAGGAATTTTCAGCTCGGTATAGTGTTTGCATGGGAACAAATCACGAGAACTATTGAAATGCTCTTTTATCAATCAAGGATTCATCAATTGGGGCATGTTATCTCCAGTGAAGGTATCGTTGTGGATCCAACAAAGGTAGAGGCTATTAGGGAATGGCTTGCACTGACAATGTACTAGAAGTACGTAAATTCATGGGTTTAGCTGGATTTATCATCGATTCGTCAAGGGATTTTCGAAGATAGCAATCCGATTATGGAATTGCAGAAGCAGAACAAGAAGTTTGTGTTGACCGAGAAATGCACGGAAGCATTTCAAAGGCTCAAGGAGTTGTTGATGACAATGCCAATACTAAAAGTCTCTGGCATGGATGAGGACTTCTTGGTATGCATGGATGCATCCAAGGAAGGCTTAGGGAGAGCCTTGATGCAAGACAATCGAGTGATTTCTTACATCTCGAGGAAGTTAAGAAAGCATGAGGAGAAATATGTGATGCACGATTTAGAGTTGTTAACCATTGTGTATTCTCTGAGAGGGTGGAGACACTACCTAATTGGATAGAAATTTGAACTAAAAACAAACCACTGTGGTTTACAAGATCTTTTTACGCAAAATGACTTGAACGCACGGTTAAGGAGTTGGTCAGAACTGCTTATCGATTACGATTTGAGATTTCCTACATAAAAGGTACTAAGAACAAAGTGGAAAATGGATTGAGTCGGAGACCATGCATATTTTTCAGTGATACCTCTTTAAACGAATCAACGTGAAAAGATTCTAACTATAGCACAATGCTCACTGGTATAAGAGGGTAAGGGATTTTTTGAGAAAGACACCTTGTTGGTGCTAAAATTGAGGGATATAATGTGGACAACGACGAATCTTTGAGATATAATAAACGGATTTACTTACATCCCTGGGACGAATTGAGAAGTTTGATCTTATGTAAAGCTCATAGAGCAGTGTGCATGGTTCATCTAGGAGTCATGAAGATGAGGACAGACATTAACCCTTATTCTTCTGGAAGGAATAAAGGCAGACATCATCAACGACATGGTGAAATGTCTAGAAGGTTGACAAGTGAATGAACATAGGCATCCGGCAGGATTTCTACGACCATACGTTAATCTGGAACCGAAATGGGAGGTCATTTAGATGAACTTGATTGGGTAAATTATCACTGATGGCAAGGAAGCACGACTCAAATTTTCATGATAGTTGACTATTGAACGGAGATTTCTCTTTTGACCCTGTGTGTATGACGCATCAGGCACCCAATGTAACTAGAGTTTATATCAGTGAGATATTGAGATTGCCAGATGTACCAAAGGATCATAAATGATCACGGATCGGTGTTTATAGGACGATTTTGGACTAGTTTCCAAGAGGCATTAGGAACCCCACTTAACTTTTGTACCGCGTATCACTTGGAGGCAGACAGGTAGACAGAATGAACGAACCAAACTTTGGAAGTTTGTATTGCATATGCATGTGTTGGACCAACAGAAATGTTGGGAATAATTCATGCCACGGGTAGAGTTGGCTTACAACAACAGCTATCAAAGCACCATTAAGATGGAGCCATGTGAGTTTCTTTATGGTTGACCATGTTAGATGCCTTTGAGTTGGGATCAACTCAAGGATTGGGTCCTGGTAGGACTAGAAGCGATCCAAAAAATGGAAGAACAAGTACAAACGATAAGAAAAAGGGTTGGAAGAAATGCAAGATCAGAATAAGGGTTTGTCGATGTGCATCACATGACCATTTGTGAAGGGCCTAATGGTTGGTCGTGCCTCATTCTTTGAGGCGTATACACGATGTTTATCTTGTATTTGGGTGTGAATTTAGTGCAGTGACCCTATGCTTATGATTGAATTTAGTTCTTGGCGGATGTTGGGCGAGGGTGCGCTCACAACACAGACAATCTGCCTGCTGGACCATCTCATTCGATAGCTACGGCATCTAACTATCGATCAGGTCAAGGTCCAGTGGGACAATTATATTCAACACTCGACTACCTGGGAGGATGCATATGATATGCATCAATAGTTTCCATTTTTATTGATATTCAGACATTTAGATATTGTGAGATACTTTATTTATGCACTTGTGTACTGTGAAACTTCGGGACAAAGTTTAAAAAAAGGGGGGGTGTATGTAACATCTCGCTCTTACATGCACCAGATGTCACTTATTCTTTGAGTACACTTGTGTGAAAGTGATCCAGTTGATTATTTGATTGACTTCATAGCTTATGGATTTTGATGTTGAGACTGTGGATTATGATGTCATGTTATGTTAAGTTGTTTACGTATAGACAGGTGTTATTGACTAGTTCTCCTGAGTGTGCAGGACTCTACACCGATTGAGGATGCGATGGCATCGATGGACTTCCTTGGACTCTAGATCGAGTCAGGGAGTACAATGTTTATGGTTTGAATATTTATGTTATTTCATATGTGACATACGACTGGTATATTATGATGTTGTTTATGGATCGCTGACATGTTTCGTTGATGGATGCAGACTAATGATATCTTGCTAATCAGACTCACATTTGGAGTAAAGGGGTCATGCATGACAACCAAATATATTGAGGGAGAGGTGTGGTAGCATCCCTGCCACAACCTACTAGCACTCTTGTCATGGCTCAAACTGTAGGTTAACGATTACCTAGTTGGAGAGATCCATGATGTCATGAGAGCAGACTATGACAGTCTCTCACGATGATTCTAAAGGGCGCACAATAAGGTAGGGTTCTTATTCCTTAGAGGCCCTTAGTCTCCCACAAGGTCACCTGACGGATTATTGACTCAAGGGTTTGACATCTACCAAAATCAGTCAAAAGGTGAGTGGTACCCTTGGAGCACGTAGTGCATCTTGAAGGGCATGTCATGCAAATAAAACATGAATGCAAGTGAGTAGAACCCTTGGAGCACGTAGTGTGTCTTGAAGGGCATGTCATGATTTTTAACTCTGGTAAGTTAATAAACCTAGTACCTAGAAAACTATGCCTCCTTAAGACCTGGTCGGCCGTAAAATGAATGATGGTATGAGTAAAGTTTAATAACTAATTTTCCCTTAAAAACGGTCGCCAAGCCTAGTGAATTTAAAACCTAGGTCTAAGTAGAACACGTGAACAAAAAAAAAACTAAATGTACATATAACAAGAAGGGGGGGGTAAAGAAAATTCGAACATTAATAATTAAAAGTAAAATTTTAAAGAAGAATTAAATTATTAAAAGGGTAAATTGTTGTTTATATCTAAACTTGCTAAATCTGAACTAAGAAGAAAACGAGAAACTTAAGTAAAAGGGGAATGTCTAACATAGTAGCGAATCTAGTCTTTGGAACCTTCTAATTGTGAACTCAACTAGGTTTTAAGAAAGGCATCAGTCATTTATGAAATGTAAGGGAATAAAGGGACACCGAGGAGCGTTCTTAGGAACGCTTTTAGGTGGGTGAGGTAAATGGAAAATTTTAATTAATTAATAAATTGATTTTCTGTTGAACTAAGGGAGCGCGTGACATGTGTATGGGGGACGTTTATCCTAATTAAATTTAATAAAAAGAATCTAAATAGTTTTTTGTTGGGCCCCAACAACCCCTTTCGTTATTTTTAATCAAACTGGGGTCCCTCGAAATTTTACTTGGATTCTTCATTTTTTTCCCTTTGACATGATTGGATTGGTATTGGTTTTCTTTGTTTCAAGGTTGGTTTGAGTTTATTTTCTTTTCTTTTGTTTGGTTTGGGTTTCATGAAATTCAAATGTCATTCTGTTTTTCTTTCTATGGAGTTTTGATGTTGATGGACGAGCTTCATAATTTTGGAGTTTGTTATTACCTCTTCCTTACTGAATTTATCTTCTATGAGAATAGCTTGATTGAAGACTTGGATTAATAACAATGATTTTATAGGAAGAATGTTTATTGTGACATGTCGTTTCTATGACATTTGTTCACATTTGATCAATTTTGAATGAGGGAGAAACGAACATAGAAATCTTAATTTAAACGAAAACCATAATTTTTATCAACTTTTACTTTCGTTTAAATTATGATTATGTTTTCCTCTTTTGATCATTAACAATCATTTTCACAAAATCATTTGGTAGGTTTAATTAATTAAATTATTTTGTTAGTTTGCATCTCATTTCAAAATAAAAATAAAATAATAATAAAAAAAAGAATTATCTATCAATTGTTTGATTTTGTGAAAACCCAAAATTAATATTTTTCTCCTCTCCATCAACTTGAAACTTCTAGAATTTTAAGATCATATTTGAAAGGAAAATACAAGTTACAATGTTTGTTTAGAACTTATAGTTAGTTTAAATTCATTTTTTATTTTATTGTTCTAGATTTTGTTTTATTCACAATTTTTTGGTTATTAATTTAAGTTTATTTTTGTTTCACAGGTTTCTATTATTAGTTATTTGGTACGGATCTTATCATAGCTTGATTTTATTATCTAAAGACGTTCAAGATGATTGATACAAAAATAATATTGGATTGTTGCAAATAAATTTATGAGCAATAACAGATAAAATTTGGAAATGCGTCAAGAACAGACACAAGAATTTGTGGGACTGATTGCAGCCAAACCGTAAGGAATCTGAAGAAACAGTTGAAAACCCATCTCCAAAATGGACCCATTTAACTTACATGTGAAAATTTTCCCAAACCAATGTACGATTTGAGAGATATTTTTGTCGATTTAAGAGAAAAATTTCAGGTGGCGAAAATTCTTAGTAATGCCCAGAGTTTTCATTCATTCTATAAATATATGAGAAAGTTCAGAGCCAAAGGACATCCAAGAAATTGAGAGGAGTAATTTTATCCTTTCTCTTTTGTATACTATTTCTTTTGTAAAAAAAATTCATTTCAAATGGAGTAACGAATGGTTGGAATCTTTGGGAGAATGGACAAGTATTTTCAACGAAGAATATGGAATTCTAGGTTGCTTAATGGCTTTTGTCCTGTGAGTAAAATGGTTTTATTTTTATTATAATATCTTCATATTCTTTGAATAATTGATTATGCATTGATTTAAATTAGCTTTAGTCTGTTTTATCAATACATGGTTAATTGCTATCATTTATATATTAATTTTTTCAATCTTTAAGAGTCTATTATCCCAAAAGTTTTTCCTGGACCATATGATGAACATATTTTGTTGAAACTATATGAGAAAACAATTTACTCTTTGGATTTTGTGCTTTTGTAGATTGTTCAATGTTAATATTGTTTCTCATATAATTTCTGAATATGAAACTTTATTTGTATTGAACTAGCTTTAGACTATTCTGCATATAATTTTTCATGTTATGTTTTTGTTTATATGGTTCATTATCTTTTGGTTTAGTTTATATTTGTGACTGATTATCTATTCAAGTATTTTGAGTTTACATCTGATACTAGATAGATGGTAACACCATTCCTGAGAATTGGAATTTCTTTCATTTTTAGTTATTGAACAATTCAAGGTCACAAGTTATATAATTATTTGTCTTTCTATCATTATAAACTCGCTCCAAAATATGAAACACTTCCTTGAATTTCTTTAGGAAGTATTATGTTTGCTTTTGTCATAGGTTTACACTTGAAACATGTTAAGAGGAGCTCATACAAATACAGAGAGAAGAATTTAGCTTAGTACTACTGATTAGTGAGAGGTTAGTAGGTGCATTGCTTTCTTTTATTCAGATTTGTTTATATATCAATGAGACGATGATTGCATTAATTAGCTTTCATTGTTTCTGTGTCATTGTTTCAATTGTATTTTCTTAGTATTTATTAGTTGAAAATATTTAAACATTAAAAAAAACAAAAAGATTTATGTTCTTACTTTATCTTATTTTGAAACATTATTATGAACATTCAGTTTCGCAAGATTTCAAGTAAACCTTGTAAACTGTATATAGATTGTTTATAATCATTTGTATATTCACGTTTCTTTTTAATAAACATTAGTAAGTAATATATCATTTGCTAGAATCATAGATTTAGATTAGTTTATTTCTTTTACTGTTTTTAGTACTTTAGTTGGCTAACGGAGCCATTAAACATGTCGGGTCAGATCATACCAAATATCTTGGATTAATTAGACAACCTCGGTCCGGATCTAATCTTCCAGTTGACGGTGTGTCATTTACATCTGTCAACAAATGGCGCTAGAAGGAGGGTCGAGGTAAATTTAATGATTAAATGTTTCACCCCTGAGCCTATCATAATTTCATATTTAACAATTTTTTCTTCTGTGTCATCTTTAAATGCACTAGAAGGCATGTCAGACTGACAAGCTAGCCTTGCACAAGTCTTTGTTTTAAATGTATTTAATTCCCCATGGCTCTCCAAATCACTGTGTTGGAACATGTTTTCCACTTCTCATTACCTGATATTCTCAATGAGACAGTCTCTCTCTTTTCCAAACTCTCCTTTGATGGTGGGGGGATGTATTTGTAAAAGACCATGTTAACAAATTTTGGTGTAAATGCATCAAACATGATATTTCTAATTTAAAGGTTTTATGCAGATTGTTCGCTTTTACTTTTAGGGGTTAGATTAAACATTGGTTTGAGTCTTTTCCAACACATCACATTATTGATTGGTTTCAATTTGTAGATGAATTTTTAGATGCTTTTGAAAAATATGATTATAATCAATTATGTGAAGAATTTCAAACTTTACTAATCAATGACAATTCATCTCCAAAAGGTTTTTCAACAAGAATCCATCATATTCTCTGTAAATTTAATCTTGATGACATGTCATTTGTACTAAATATCCTCTATGATTCTTGCATCCCTTTCATCGAGTCATATTCAATGGAGAATGATGAATTGGTTACAAATCTTGTCAGTCAATTGCGAGAAGAATTTTGTTCGCAGGATGAGAAGAATCCATCCGAAAATTTTGAACAAGCAAGGGAGGTAGAACCTATTGAAAAGGTTCTTACTGACAATCAAATTGGTTTTTCCTCTGAATCATTGTATACTCATCCCGCGACCATCGTGGAAGAGGATTTGATGTTGGGTCAAGGTGAATGTCCATCTTTTTCTAACTCTTTCTCTAATCAGTACTTAGATTCAATTATTGAAGAACACTTAGGTGATGAAAATGATATTAAGCATTATAACATTCCAATGAAACAAATTAGAGATGTAGATCTACAATTGGAAGAAGAACCTTAAACCTTCATCCACAAATCATACCTTATCCACATGAAATATTAGATGTTTGTCATGAAAGATTTGAATTGTCTATCATACAGGACGAAAATTTAGATGATTGTATTATGTTGAACGATTTATCACCAAAATAGAGTGAAAGTATTAAGGCAAGTGAAGATGAAGGTCTTGATAATACCATTGTTAATTATCATAGCTCAAGAGAATCTTTTCATGTGCTCATTTATAATTGATTTTACTCTTTATTTCCCAATCTCTTCTTAGATTCTGGTGTGCATGGTATTTTACACACGGTATTGTACTATTTTCCATCACAATCTAATCTTTTCGATATGTCAAGATTTGGTGAAATTAATTCCAAACATAACATTTATGAAGTTGGATTTGACGCTCTTTCACTTTCATCACTCACATGGGAAAAAGACACGTTGCAAGATGATTCTACACAATTTATTTTTGAAAAATACAACGCATTCATTATGGAGATCGAAGATTCCATACTTCATAGTCATTCATTGATTAGATTAAAATCTCATGATTCTACTGCACATTTGAAACCAATTCATCTCATGAAAAGAAATGCTCAAACCAACAATTTGATTTCTATAATGAATCCTCGTACGATGTGTTTATCAATTGTACATCTAACTCATCAAAGTGATAATTTGAATTCTAAGTTTCAAGATAGGATTGAATATTGGTTTCATAATTCATATTTAAAAAATCTTCAGAGTAATGGTAAAGTCATGCTTACTTTGTTTCTTATTGAAAATCTAGGGGGTAAGCATGACGTGTTTTTTGCATATCCTCCATGTGAAGAAATTCGTGAACAGATGGATAATTGTCAAGAGAATGGGGAATTTCCATCTTGGTCGATGGTTTTTTCAGGTCCTGTAACAACCAGGATTTCATTTAAGCTACCATAAATTAAAACAGAGCAGAAATTTTGAAACTTACTAAAAATTTGCTTACTCACGCATATTCATTCCCAGATTTTGATAATTGAAATAACATTTTCCAAAACAATTTGCATAACAATTTAAATCTACATAATAATTTGCATACAAGTTAAAATTGAGTAAACACTTCACAATTTTGAAATTGAAAATACCTGTCACTGATGCTAAGCTTGAATCTTCGCTTGAACCTTCGCTTGAACACCCCAAAACCACCACCCTGCCGACCAGTACGCCTGGCCCTAGGACATCTACGGATGTCCTCGCCCTCCGAGCCCAAAACCCCTCAGCCCCGGTGTGCACTGTAAATCCCACTCTTCTCAATCAGTCTCCAAGCTCCCAAAATCTCCTCTCGTAAAACCCTCAATGCATTACCCCCTTCAAAAATCCATCCTCCTCCTCCCTTATGCCTCCTTCACCTTCCCGAACCTTCACTCCTCACCCAACCTTATCCATACATTTATGTCTCTTTAATAGTCTTATCCCTTAATAAATGTTCATTTTACGTATGGGTTACGTTATCCCTTATGGGATACGTAACCCATTTAAACTTATATTTTATTTTCCCCTTTTTTAATACATTAATCAATTACTTTTAATTAATAATCAATTAATCACTAACCACTAATTTAATAATTAATCATTTAATGTCTTATTTAATAATTACTCATTCCTTAACCCCTAATCAAGGAGTTAATCATACTTCAGCTAAGTATAATCAAAACAATTAATTAATAACTTGTAATCAATTAAGGTTATATAATAATTAATTATAATTTAGCCCATGTTTAGGTTTATTTATGAAATTATTCATAGTAATAAGAAAAGGGTCATTACAGGTCCCCATAATTTTGGCAAGTTCTTTTAATCTAGTTACATTCTTCCATGATTTTGTGATCTGTATCATGATAGAATTGCATATTTGTTGGAGGGTTCATATATTAAAAAATTTCGACAGAATGATAAGGATATACTTACTTTGTTTCTGAATGAAGAGCATAAAGGTAAAGTTAAGTATGATGTATTAATTTTTATTTCTGAAACCCTTCAATCCATCTTACTAGTTGAAAATTTCTTTGTCTTTGCAGGATTGGAGGTACTCCGATGGCTACATTGGAAGCATGACTTCACTTAGTATTTTGATTTGTTTAGTAGTTAGAGTAGGTTTAGGAGTAGGTTTCATTTGGTTTTATTTCTCAATGTTTATTTTTGTAATAATGCAGTTATGAACACAAGTGAGTACACCAAGAGAACCATAATATGAATGTTGTCAGGGAAGTCCACTTTAATCATTTTCTCTTTGTTTTTTCATTGAATATTTATTTTCAAAAACGCATTATCATCATGGAAATTTTAAAATGGAAAGTAAAGAGATAAATAAATTTGAATTATCAATTCACCCGAATTCAACCCTGACCCAAGGTGCCACAAGTAGGACTGCACTCATCTTAATAAGGATTTTTTTATTTTCTTTTAGTCTCTTTTATTTTTAATAATAATGTTTGGTCAAAGTAACATCTTATGCATCACTATCTTAAGAAAAGAACTTTCTCGCACATGACATTTTATATGATTTAGTTCTTCCTTTATTTTACAATGAGATGCTAGTAGATCCCAAAGCTCAGGTTTATCTTTGGCCAAAATTGTTTTTGAAAGTGTGCTTTTTCTATTTCAATTTTTTTTGTTTTGATATGCTTCTAATTTTGAATCCCATTAATAAAATCTGATTCATTTTGTTGTGTGTTTGTTTGTTGTTGTTGTTGTTGTTGTTGTTTACTTTCTTTGATTGAACTTTTTTTTGTCTTTCTTTTTGAATAATTATATTTATGATCAAAGATCGATTGTCGAAGGAAGCATTCATTTCAAGACTTGTGTTTTTGAAAGAAATTTTAAATAGTTCAAATAGTTTCTAGTGTTAAGGTTTAGCTCAGATAATTGATGTGTAAGTCAATTGAGTACTATGAAATCCTAAATGGTCTTTGTCAAATTATTACCACTGAAATGTGTCGAGATCTTTGGGAATTACAATTATCCTTAGAATTTTTACACCGTCTCTGTTCTTAAAATATCGTTTTTAAGTGATTCCCCATTCTCTATATGATTTCTTAACCGAAATCTAAAATCCCTAAACCATGATAAAACTTCTAGTTTTGAAAGCAAAAAAATAAAGAATAAAAAAAAATGATCAATTGTTCACCTGTATTGCAATTAACCTCCAGTATCACTCTGCTCTCTTTGTCATCAATAAATATATAATTGTATTATTATTTAAAAGTGGAATAAGAGGGTTGAAAGAACTTATGTGTGGGAAGTGTGTGTAAACTCATCGGGGTACTAAACAGACTCGCTGGAAGTGGGTAAATGCACACATGATACCAAGACAACTTCGTCATGGTACTGAACAGGCCTACTGGCAACGAAGCAATGTCGGGTCGAGAGGTAGCAAGTATATGTTTTTAAATTAACTTTTATGGAAGTATACATCATATGGATACAACTATTGGATGGGATTAAAGCATTTGAATGGGTTAAATGGCATCCTTGTCGAGGCTATGGACGTATGCTGGCAGCAGTGGCTCTGTCAACGGTATTGAAGTCCTTTTATAAACATCGTGACTCTTTGATTAAAACACAACTTCAGGTTATAATCCTCTGTAAAAGCATTATTTTCTTATTTTCTGATATTTTTCTATAAATCTTAGCTAATCTTAATATTGTGTAATATTAAAGTGGATTTGTTTCAAAGCAGCTTAAAATTATATCCAAGTCTTATTCTTCTTCCTTGCGATAAAATTTTAATAGGTCAGAGATAACTTCTTCGCCCAGTGAGTCGCCATTTGTTGGGCCCCAATAACCTCCTTCTTTATTTTTAATCAAAATCTAGGGTCCCTCAAAATTTTACTTGGATTTTTAGTTTTTTCCCCTTTCACTTGATTGGATTGGTATTGGTTTTCTTTGTTTCAAGGTTGGTTTGAGTTTATATTCTCTTCTTTTGTTTGGTTTGGGTTTCATGAAATTCAAATGTCATTCTGTTTTTCTTTCTACGAGTTTTGATGTTGATGGACGAGCTTCATAATTTGGGAGTTTGTTGTTATCTCTTCGTTATTGAATTTATCTACTATGAGAATGACTTGATTGAAGACTTGGATTAATAACAATAATTTTACAGGAAAAACATTTATTGTGACACATCGTTTCTATGACATTTGTTCACATTTGATCAATTTTGAATGAGGGAGAGACGAACATAGAAATCTTAATTTAAACAAAAGCCTTAATTTTTATCAACTTTTACTTTCGTTTAAATTATCATTATGTTTTCGTATTTTGCTTATTAACAATCATTTTCACAAAATCATTTGTTAGGTTTAATTAATTAAATTATTTTGTTAGTTTGCATCTCATTTCAAGATAAAAATAAAATAATAAAAAAAAAAAAATTATCTATCATTTGTTTGATTTTGTGAAAACCTAAAATTAATATTTTTCTCGTCTCCATCAACTTGAAGATTCTAGAATTTTAAGATCATATTTGAAAGGAAAATATAAACAGTGTTTTATAGAACTTATAGTTAGTTTAAATTCATTTATTTTTTATTGTTCTAGATTTTGTTTTATTCACAACTTTTAGGTTATTAATTTAGGTTTCTTTTTGTTTCACGAGTTTCTATTATCAGTTATTTGGTAGGGATCTGATTATGGCTTGATTTTATTATCTAAAGACGTTCAAGATGATTGATCCAAAAATAATATTGAATTGCTGCAAATAAATTTATGAGCAATAACAGATAAAATTTGGAAATGCATCAAGAACATACAGACGATTTTGTGGGACTGATTGCAGCCAAACCGTGAGGAAACTAAAGAAACAATTGAAAAGAATCTCCAGAATGGACCCATTTAGTTTATATGCGGAAATTTTCTCAAACAAATGCATGATTTAAGAGATATTTGTGTCTCTTTAAGAGGCAAATTTCAGGTGGCGGAAATTATTAGTGACGCCCAGATTTTTCATTCATTGTATAAATATATGAGAAAGTTTAGAACCAAAGGGCTCCAGGAAATTGAGAGGGGGAATTTTATCCTTTCTCTTTTTTATATTATTTCTTTTGTAAACTTTTTTCTTTTCAAATGGAGTAACGGATAGTTGGAATCTTTGGGAGAATGGACAAGTATTTTCAATGAAGAATATGGAATTTCAGGTTGCTTAATGGCTTTTGTCCTGTGAGTAAAATGGTTTTATTTTAGTTATAATATCTTCATATTCTTTGAATAATTGATTATGCATTGATTTAAATTAGCTTTAGTCTATTTTATCAATACATGGTTAATTGCTAGCATTTATATATTAATTTTTTCAATCTTTAAGAGTCTATTATCCCAAAAGTTCTTCCTGGACCATATGATGAACATATTTTGTTGAAACTATATGAGAAAACAATTTATTCTTTGGCTTTTGTGCTTTTTTATATTGCTCAATGTTAATATTGTTTCTCATATAATTTTCGAATATGAAACTTTATTTGTATTGAACTAGCTTTAGACTATTTTGCATATAATTTTCCTTGTTATGTTTTCATTTATATGGTTCATTATATTTTGGTTTAGTTTATATCTGTGACTGATCATCTATTCAAGTATTCTGAGTTTACATATGATGCTAGATAGATGGTAACACCATTCTTGAGAATTGAAATTTCTTTCATTTTCAATTATTGTATAATTCAAGGTCACAAGATATATAATTATTTGTCTTTCTGTCATTATAAACTCGCTCCAGAATATGAAACACTTCCTTGAATTTCTTCAAAAACTATTATGCTTGCCTTTGTCATAGGTTTACACTTGACACGGGTTAAGAGGAGCTCATACAAATACAGAGAGATGAATTTATCTTAGTACTCCTGATCATTGAGAGGTTAGTAGGTGCATTGTTTTCTTTTATTCAAATTTGTTTATATATCAATGAGACGATGATTGCATTAATTATCTTTCAATGTTTCTATGTCATTGTTTCAATTGTATTTGCTTAGTATTTATTAGTTTAAAATATTTAAACATTAAAAAAAAACAAAAAGATTTATGTTCTTACTTTATCTTATTTTAAATCATTATTATGAACATTCATTTTTGCAAGATTTCAAGTAAACCTTGTAAACAGTATATAGATTGTTTATAATCATTTGTATATTCATGTTTCTTTTTAATAAAAATTAGTAAGTAATATATCATTTGTCAGAATCATAGATTTAGATTAGTTTATTTCTTTTACTATTTTTAAGACTTTAGTTGGCTAATGGAGCCATTAAACCCGTCGGGTGAGATCATACCAAATGGCTTGGGTTAATTAGACAACCCCAGTCCAGATCTAACCTTCCAGTTGATGGTGTGTCATTTACGTTCATCAACAGGTTTGGGAAACTAATCACTAATAAAACTCTATAAAAAGGATGGCGGTGTTGATACTAAGAGGGGGGTGAATCAGTATCAAGTACAATTTAAAACCTTTTTCAACTTATACTTAAACCATTCAACTATATCCAATGAGCAATGAACAATAGTATAAGAGTTACACCAATACACCACAATACACCATGCACAATATATGATAAATAATCAATAGTTATTGTTCAAGGGACGTAATGACTTCCAAAGGTAGCTACAACTTCCAAATGTAAAGAGAGGGATAAACCTCCAAGAGGAAGATACAATCCTCCAATATCAAGAGAGATTTGAAATCTCCATCCTTGCCCCTTCCTTCCACCCAAAATATATGAGAGATAATAAAATTTTACATTAAATCATCACCATCAACCAATCATCACATAGAACGTGATAATGCTTCCTGAGACTTCTTCAATTTCTGCAATTCTTCAATTCTTGGAGTACTATAATCCTATAGATAATATTACTCAATGTATTCTCTGAAACTCCTCCAATTTTCACTCCCTGAATCCTCCCCAAAAAGAGGTTATAGAAAGAGTGGTAGACTTTATTCAAATTTGGTCTATTCAGGAGAGTGAACTTGCACAGAAAACCCTACACTCAATAATTAACATCTGATTCTGAAACTCGCACACAAGAAATTATAGTATGTACTCTTTCCAATGAAATTTGTCCCACTTCATTTGGATTCTAGATGAACAAGTTATGATTGTTTTATCCGGAACACCTTAGAACACATCACCAAAAGACTTCATCCTCCCTTGAAATCTGGCCTTCTTTTCTTCTTATTTCCTCTGAAATTCGACTTGTATCAAATGAATGTATAATGATGTTTATTTATATCAATTATGTCACTTCCTTTTAACATTAGGGCTGACCTAACACTTTCTTATTTTGTAATTGTTTTCTTTAATTATCTTCAGGGCCTACATACACTTCCTTCTTCAATTCACTTTGTAATCTTCAAAAATTCATTTCTCCTCAACCATAAGGATCCACGTGACGTGCCACATACCACCAGAAACAACATGATGTATACTATTCATCCATGGGTGTTGTATCTACATGTGCATTTTTCTTCATGTCCAAATACCTTCATCAATCTTGCGGTCAAAAACCCATGACTAGGGTTGACATCAATGACAACAACCAATCTTCTAGCAATATCCCCCTTTGTCATTGATGGAAACACTCATGCTCCCCCTATCATCATGATCCCAATTTCTCTCCCCCTTTGACATCAATGGCAAAGGGTATGGATTCTACCCCTGAGTTTAATAGCAAAAGGTAACCTTCTTCTTTGGGGTTGCTTCCCCTAAACATGTGGCACTCAATAATACTTCATCCTTATTTTTGGTCTTTGAGACTTTTTCTTCCTTGGAATCCTTTTGTGTGGCTTTTTCCTTCTCTCTCTTCTTCATGTCTAGGATGTATATGTTGTTCGATCTTCTTGTTGCAGTTGCAACCAATCTTCCTGAGTTATTTTCTCTGATTTTACATTTTCGGGAGTCAAACGTAAGAGTGTATCCTTGATCAC
>ML784966.1:401302-414165 GCA_009831015.1 Picea engelmannii | reverse complement strand
CCCTAATAAAATGTCGACGTTCACGAAAATTAAGGTCTAGGTCTAAATCATGCTAGTGGTAATTAATTAGAATAAAATTGGAATAAAATTTATAAAAAAAAATTAATTGGAATAAAATTTAAATAAAAAAAATAAAAATTAACTAGAATAAAATTTGGAATAAAATTTAAAAAAAAAATTGAATAAAATTAAAAATAAGGGGGGAATTAATTGTTTTATTTTTTTTGATAATTCAAAATAGACTAATTAAATGAGAAAAGGGAAAAAGGGTTAATTTCCACACCTTTCTTTTTGAGTTCTAATTAAAAGGGGAAAGAGGGAAAATCTAAAATATTAGGAAACTAGGAAAAGAGGTAAACATAAAAAGGGAAAAGGGGGAACATAAGGGAAAAAGCGGAAAGTCAAAATTAGTAAAGTATCTACCATTTAAGATCTTTCTAATTTAAACTAAACTAGCAATTTAATAATAGGGAAATCCATTAAAACCTGTAAGAGAATTTGGGGACACCTAGGAGTGATTCTAGGAGTAACTCTAGGTGGGTGAGGGAAATAAAGATACTTAATTAATTAAAGAAAGAAATTTATGGAGGAACGAAGGGGATGGGTGACACTTGTATGGGGAGGAATTTTTAGGAATTAAATTTTGAAAACTTAACTAAATGAGATTTCTGGAAAGTAAGGAACCATGAAACTCTATATAATGAAGGGAGGAGATGGAGGTTGGATCACCTTCTGTTTGCGTAACGTTACGCTGCAGAAATATCTACTTGACTGATTTAACTTGTGGGAGGTGGGATACCCAGCTCAGTGAGGAGTTGTAGCTCGACCTTGCAAGGCGAGCTGGGAGCTAGTCGAAATCTCTGGATAGTGAGTGTGTGGCCCCTTTGTGGCTCGGGGGGCTAAGGGGGAAGAAGAGTACCCCTAGCATTGGCTGGGAGGTACCGGTGAGGTAGGAACGTGGGAGTTGCAAGGAGCACGCGGGACATCCACTCAAAACAGGCAACGGTACACTTTCTTCGTTTGTATGGTAAATTGTTTTAGAAATTATGCTTGAATCTGCATTTTTACTTGGGTAAGTAATCTGGTGGTCTAGGTGGTTTTCTGAAATTTTCTTAGCCTAGCTTGGTGATAGGTTGACTCCCATGGCTCTTTTCCCCACACATCTTGACCACCTTGTTGTGTTGATTGTGACCTTGAGGCTGTTTAGCCTTCGTCCCTAGCTCACCAGTCCTCACCTGAGCAGTCGGCCAGGAGCTTGATCTACGATCGTCGCCTTAGCGTTAAAAGACCTATGGATCTCAACGCCCTAATTTTCTGTGTGAGGATGATGAAGTGAAGGATGAACCTATCAACCGTCTACCTCTGTTGTTTTCCTTGCCTGATTGTTTGACTTGCACCTTCCAGCACGACCTCTGCGTATGGATTACCTTGCTTCCTTATTGTTTATTTTTCTGCACATTGACTGATAGAATCCTTGCAATCCTTTAGACAAGTTATCCTTATGGCCCAGGTGTTCTCTTACTGTTGTCATCATTTTTATATTGGTATCTCGGGATGTAAAAAGTATTTAACTTCAATCTGAGTTTTGTTTCTTGTTGGATTTACTTGTTTTATTACTTCTGCGATTGTCATTATGTAATGGATGTATAAATCTTACCTTTGTGATGTAATTATGTAATAGATGTAAAAATATTACCTTTGTTATTGTAATTAGGTAATGGATGTAGAAATATATATATATATATATATATATATATATATATATATATATATTACTTCAGTGATTGTCATTATGTAATGGATGTGAGAATCTTACCTCTACGATTGTAATTATGTAACAAATGTAAAAATAGTACTTCAGTGATTGTAATTATGTAATAGAGGTAAAATATTACCCGTGCGATTGTAGATATGGAATGGATGTAAAAATATTACCTCCATGATTTTCATTATTTAATAGATGTAAAATGTTACCTCTGTGAATTGTAAGCATGTAATGGGTGTATAAATATTACCTCTGCGAGTTGTAACTAAGTAATGGTTGTAATAACATTTTCCCCTGTGAGTTGGGATTGTATAGATGTTGTCCTTGCTTAATGACTTGGGTAGTGATTAGTCACAGGTCATCTCAATTTTATGTAATGAACTATGGTACGTCAACAATCCGATTTTCCTTTTTACCACAGTAAATAGTGACAACGGGTTAGTTACCACGTTGTGCAATGGAGTAAATCCTGCAGTTTTTATTAGGTTTTATCGTGAATAATAACTAATTGTGAAGTAAGAATGATTTGACTGTGCCTAGCCGCGAGCCCATTATTGAGACCATGATACCTACCTAGAGGGTGATTGTAAATCGGATTTTTTCCTTCTGCGTGCTAGCATTTCGCCCAGCGTCGTCGGACTAAGTGTATCACCTTGACTGAGTTCTTGTCTGACAGTAATTCCATGCTTGGTGAGCAAAGTGAGAAATTTTCTCCTTGATGCGTGCTCCTTGGCACTCCTCAACCCCTACGAAAAAAAAAATATGGTTTTCTTACGTTTTGCCCTTGATACCTGGCGATTTGCCAGACAGTTATGCTTGCGCTTGACCTTTGGATACCTGGCGGTTTTGCCAAATGTTAAGACCACGATTTCACTTGTTGCCTGGCAATGGTAATCCCTTTAGGAATGCGTTCCTTATTGATGACCGGCATTGAATGCCTTACCTCCCCCTCTTTGTGTTACATCTCTTGACAATGGAATTATTTCTTGATTGGTATGATTTTTTCAATGACTGTAACCACATCTTGCCTGTAAGATTATTTTTAATGGAAGTCACGTTTTCAATTGACTAGAAGATAGCAATTTCAGATAGATTTAATTATTTAGAACGGCTTTAATTTGACAGAACAACCCCTTTTTATGACTAGATAGCCCTTACTTAGTTCGGCAACCTCTAGATCCACATCGGCTAGACTTGACGATTTAGTTTAGTATTAAGTTAACTAGGTTAGTCCATTGGATTGTATTTATAGTTTATGTTTTAATACTAATCAGGCGTGTTAAACTAGTAGGTAACAATGCTTATAGCGTTAGCATGGACTTATCTCAGCTTGCTAAATTGAGGTGCATTTGATCCATTGATTTGCATTAATGTTAATTTAGATGGTAATTGTAGTTTATGATTCTAATATTGATTAAATTAGATTAGTCAATTAGATTGGAATGATGGACAATGGTATTTTGCTAAATTGGTTGTATTTAATGTCTATTTGATTAATGGCTAATTTATAATTTAGACAATCTAGTTAGATTATAATTAATGTTAATTATATTTTTAATTATAACCAAGTCAAAGTTCAGACTTGCTTATTGATGTCCATTTAATGTTGAATTAAATGGCACCTTGATGACAATTTATAAATTAGAACTGCTCATTGATTGTTTTAAGGTTAAATTTAGATTGTACAATAATGATGATCGTATCTTAGACTCGCTAAGTTGAGTCGTAATTCATGATTAAGTTCGGTTGGTACCTCGTTGATTAATGGAATTTAGACTGGTTAATTGATCTGTAATTGATGCCAATTTAAATCATAGATATTGACCATTTAGCCTTAATTAATGGTTGGGTTTTTGACAAGGTCGTTTTTAGCTTGTGCTTCCCATTGAGGGTGGTGTTGTTCATTTTAATTAATGTTTGTACTTGGTTTTGTAAGAATTTAATGTTCTTGGTTTTCTCATTGTAAGCATTCTAGTTAATTGTGTAATTAATTTTGGGTGTGTGGGGATGTTAGGATGATTTTCCTTAGCTTAGTAGGTTTGGTCTGCTTGTGTCGGGCGGGATGTAGACACCTTCTTTTTCCTCAGAATAGTCGCCAGCCTTGAGACCTTAAATCGTCAAAATCGATGGGAACCTCGGCTTGATCATTGCTTATGTGTCCTGGAGGTCCTAACCATTGCAGGGTAGGACGGGCGGGTAGTCATTCCTATTCTTCGTCAGTTGAATGTCATACATTGCTTCCAGGTGCTTGATGTGCTTTTATGTTAGGTCGTTATGTTTGTTGTGGCGTGAGTTTCATGCGTTGTGTTTGTCATCGTGTTGCGATGTTGAGTATAATGTCATTATTACCTTCCTACATACACACACACAAAAAAAAATTGCACTTGTTATGTGAGGCTTGTTGTCATAACGAAATGGGAGGTTCGTCACAATACCACCTAACTATGTCATGTATTCCACCATGATGAGTTGGAAGTTCTGGCCAACGACTCAACCCATCATCCACACACTTCCTATTGCTTGCCTAACTATTTGGTTACCTTCCCTTTCAACCCAAACACAACACCAAGAATATAATCCTTAAGTTCTCTTCAGTGTTGGCAAAGAGGTTGCAATCCAAACATCAGATATACAGTAGATACCATTGAGCACTCACATATTATTATAGCCCTTCCATAACCAACCATATTATGGTCTCACACATGACTAGCTCTATGGATATTCATTGTTATAGAAGGAGTATGTCTCGTGAATTAACCCGGTTATGATCCCATAACCAATCATAACATAATATTAAACTAACATTTTCTCTAAATTCATTCTAGCATCACAACATGTTCATACTCTAGGCCTTTGGCCATTAAGTATCAATTTAAATATTGAAAATTAACTTAGGGAATTCTTACCTCAATCCTCTTCAACATGTATGCATCAACAGCAACTAATTGCATACCTACCTGGTTGTTATCAACCTACTTGTTGCTATCTAACCAGCTGATATTTGTAGAAGCTCACATACTTCATCCTTCATCATTTTGATCACCATTCCTTCCACCCTCATGGGTTTTCACCTAGATGAAAATCATAAGCAACAACAACATCCACATATTTAACCCTGTTGTATCATTTTTCCTGAATACATCATCAATCATTAGTCATACTTAAACATTATTTCATAATAATAAACTATTCTAGGTTCACAAGCATGTTATATGCATATTCAAGAATGTTATGTACATGTGAAAAATTACACATCCTTATGCACCAAGCATTTACTGTCAACATGCCTACTAATGCATATGCATTTTAACTTCATTGTATGCCTCATGCACTCTAGTGAATTTTTGTTTTAATTCACTTATTTATTTATCTATTTATGTTGTAGCTGGTTTTCCTTGAACTCCTTCAGATCCTTGTTTCCTTGTGTGCTCCCATTATGCTCATCTGCACTATGGTTCCCTGGTCTAAACACTTTCCATCCAAGTTCCACTTGGTCATTCTGTAATCCAACCAAGGTGTTATATTTTCAATAGCCTCTCCTAGGCAGTCATATCCAACTTTACCTTTATAAAACATTGCATCACCCTGGAATGAAGTAGCTCAAACATTCCATCACTCTACTACAATGTTCTTGAATCAAATACTATTACTCCTTAGTTGTCCATTAGGTTACTTCATTAACCTTTCCCTGTGAAACCACACCTTTCACACTTAATATCATTCCCAATGGAAGTCCATTTTCACTCAATGACACTTTTTAAGTGAGAGTGCATTCCCAATTATCTGTATTCGCATCCTACTTTCCATTGTGAACTATGATATCAAGAGTGGATCTATTTCACACTTTTCCTTTTATTCCCATCCATGACATATTTAACCTGCTAACTTCATATCCTATGTGAGGATTCTTTCTTTTGTAGTACCTTATCCAACTCCTATAAGCTTTTTCATGCTTCCATGACTCTAATATTTGATCTTGTTCTTGAATTGATCTGATTATATCTCTAATCCTACCAAACCTGCAAGCAATCATCTGGTTAGAAATATACATATCATACAAAAATTGTCAATTAAATTTACATGTACCTTTTCTGTTTAATTTATGAAGAAAATTACATCAATTGTAAAAGTTATCCAAAAATAGAATGATTCTACGTCATTCTCCTCTGAATCATTTTTCCAACGACTGAAATCTCACCCCAAATGGATATCGGAGTTGAAAGTTAGGGCTCCCTAAAAACCACTTTCAACCCCCTTAGCTGATACAAAAAATTGAAAACTGCAAAGATGCTTCCTTCAAACCAAGTTCCACGTGACCATGGTTTGAAATTGTGGGCTTAATCACCCTTTAGCGCCTTGCTCCATGTTCTTCCACATGGGATCTTTCACGAACACCAAGTTCGAGGGTTGGTTTACTTCCAAGCCCTTTTTACCTTAGCATGGGACTGGCATTGGGACCAAGTCCTCCAGACTTCGGCCTTAAGTTGTTTTACCTTGTCAACTTTTGTTTTCCCCTAGATTTATACTTCCCCGAAGCCTTTAATAACTCCACTAGTAAAAATATACGATCGAGATTTAATCTCTCATCGATGGACGGTCCTGCACCCAACTGGAAGTTTCAACATGATCAAAATCTACAATTTAATCAAGCGTTGAGGTAGACGACGCTCAACCAATTCAGAAATTTGGTGCTCCGGGGTATCTCCATTCTCGATTCTTCCACTTCCCCTAAGTGGAAATCCTCCGAAGTGCTTACCTCTACTCCCTTTGCTAGATCCAACGATCACAAGAACTCCCAGAGGGTCTTAGATCAACAGACCACATGAATTCGCTACTCTGAGACATTTCAAAACTTAAGTCACTCAACTCCTTGGAGTGATATTTGTCGAAGTTCTTACGCCATCCTTCCACTACTTTATGTAACGGTTGAGAAAGGTCCGGATGGGATCTTAGATCGACGGTCTTCATGACCTCGGGACTTCGGGCTTTAACACTTTTCACTTGTAGAGACTTGAAAACCCCGGAAGTACCAAGTCTCTGGACTACAATATCTATTGTCGCGTGTCTTCTGGGATAAATGTTCGATATGTACTCCGACCTTCAGGCTTTCAGGATTTCTTGACCCAATGCAAACTATCACATCTTTTTCCTCTAGAGTGCCCAGTCCCCGGACACATGTCAACATGTCCCAATCAAGCGGGTGACACATGTCATGTTCTAATTGACATTTCAATATTCCATTGGTTCAAAATTCACTGACATGTGGCGCAAATCCCATGTGTCCACGTCATCCCAGGTGGCATCATCATGCCCCACCACTTTGGCTCTTCGAGCTTCAGAACTTTGGGCTTCGGGAATTTCCACGCTAGCACACTCCAATTCTTCCAAACTCTAAATTCCTGAACTGGCCAATATGTCGACACATGTCTCCCTTAACAAATGGTCTGGATTAACTCCATACTTCGAGGCTTCGGAAGATTTCTCCTTATCAAACTTTTTTTCTTCCGAACACCAAACTTCCGAACTAGTCGAGTTGCCAACACATGTCCCTTTTGATAAATGGTCTGGATGAACTCTGGGCTTCAGGACTTCGAGATTCTGTGCATCAGCATGATCCATTTCTCCCGAACTTCAAACTTTCGAACTATCTGATATACCGACAAATGTCCCTTTTTATGAACATTCTGGATGAACTCTGGGCTTCGGGACTTCGAGAGTTTGTGCATCAGCACACTCCATTTATCTTGAATGCCAAAATGAAATCGATGGCTCACACTCCTCCCATAGCTAACGACTGCGATTAAATCTGGCTTCATATTCGGGGTTTATCGCTCCATACGACCCCCATACTACCAAATACTTGCTAGATCTGACGGTCCTAAACACTCCCAAAATCCACCGCTCCATCTAACAGTCGACGAGACTTCGAGACTCTAGCCTTCGGCATTTCAAGATTTGCATGCCTACCAAGATCACCGAAGAAGAGAAGTTACGTAGTATTACCCTTTGCACTTGGCCTCAATCGACGACTGGCGATCAACAATCTAGATCTGATGACTGGGACTTAACCTTTCCCAACTTTTGGTTTTTCCTTCATCGGACGGATCCTACTCACCGACCCTCCGATCCAATGATCCAGATCTCTCTTGATCCCACAGTGGTGATCGCTCCTGAATTCGAAAGGGATGTTTATGATCCTTCAAACCCTTCCAAAGGATCTCCAACGTTCTGTATTCTACGTGGACTCTGCAACACCATTCCTCATGAGATTTATGACTTCAAGTTCATAAATCGATCTCAAACACGAGACTCTAACCAACATATATGGCCCATACAGGCTCGATGTTTCAACCAGAAGATCTGATACCAATATGTAACGTACCCATCCACCCATAGGTCGGGCTACGCTACTTAAACAGGCTGCAACACACCCAGCCACCAGCACGCGAGGTACATTGCAGTCCCAAGACTCAGTTTTCTGATCTTGCCTTGAAATCAAATGGTTGTTCATGAACGTTGGAGGCATGAAAATCATATGCATAAAACAAGATCCATGCTATAGCATAAGGAAGTAAACAATGTGCCATGCAAAACAAATAACCAGTAGACAGGTACATTAGAATACATATATCAGAGATAATTAAATACACAACAGAAATAAACATTACACAGAAAACACAAAGAACACTTATATTTTCAAGTAAACATTCACCAATTGGCTGGAGACCAAGGATGTTCCTCCCAACCATAGAAATTTGTGTTCATTTACTCTCAACAACAGGTCACCCCCGAGCCATGGCGATGAATCCACAAGGATAGGTCCTAGGCCAAGTCTAAACACACAACAGTTGGATAAGTAGCTCTCAGGTTTCCCAACCTCAGAAAAAATCCTAATTTCCATCTCTCTTTCCCCCTCAACCTTCACAACCCCAAGAAATGAACACCTTTCTCTGCCATGCAGTCCCTGAGGTTGTTTTGTTTCTCTCCAAGGATCCAGTGCTACTGGTCAGGAAATATCCCTATTGGAAACTCCAAGGACTCTTAGTTGTGGATAGTTCCATCCAAACTGCCATCAAGCTCATGCACATAAGCATACATTCCCTCCTAGAATGATCAGTAAATCATTACATCCATTCAGTGATGGCTCTCCTCTTCCTTCCATTTGTTTCCATGCTCAACCCAAGAGCACACGAACTAGTAGTAGTGAGTGAAGAGGAAGAAGAACAAGAGAACAAGGGGAAGAAGACGAGCCAAGGGAATAATGATCCCCTAACTTCACCCCAAGCCACCCTCACACAACCATTCATATCCATGCTCAGACTAAGAGCATATGAATGCGGCAAGAGTGATGCTCCCAAAAAAATGAGGAGTGGAAAAGGTGTAGCAATGAATGAATAAGAACAAGTGAACCCCCACCCAAATCAAAGATGGGTTTATACAATTACTTGGAAATCAAGAACCACATGGCCTCCCCCAAGAAGCTCATGTAACCCCTTTTCTCCATAAAATAAATTATGGGTAAACAAAATAATAATAAAAAAAGAATTAGCCCCTCAAGCCCCCTCTTTCATGGAATCATAGCCCCCTATCACTTTTTTCCTTGTCTGTCTTGCAGCCAGTGGTGTATTTTATTAAATTATATGAAGTATTACATTTCCTAGGCACTCTAACCCCTTTTCAAATTTACTGGCTCACTAGCCTAAGTCATATTTACATAATAAATTATAATTCATAAGGGTTAGAACCGGGATGTTGCAGTCCCCTTCAAAAAAATTATTAGTTTGACTTCATCATCTAATGATAGGCTCTTTGGATTCTCAACGACCCATACGAGTTTATTGTCCCATAGTTGGAGTTGATTGTTGATCCATTTCATGTCTCACTTTTCAATCCAAATCTTGTATAAAATTCTTCTCCCAATCCACTTTCTTTCAAAAATTTCATAATCAAAAGCCTTTTTACTTATCCATTTTTCACGTTGGGTGGAGACTTTTACTATGACCACATCTCCACACTCTGCATAGATATATATTATATACCTCCACACTTCGCACAGATATATCCCCCGCATATCCAACACTTAGTCTATTTTCAACCCTCATGCATAGAATTCATACCACTCATCCTCCCGCACTCTTGTACTCCCACACTTCTGCACCTTCACAATTCCAATAGTTCCACACCATGGATTGTGACAATACATGTAATTTTCACAATAATCGAGTCATTTATGGCACATTTACTTGCTCCAATTTATGAGGAAAGGGCAAGGATTTAGAATTAATCTGAAGTGAATGTCCCACTTTTATATGAGCTACTTAATGGTTTATATTTATGATTACATGTATTGTGAAGTTAATTCATATGTGTGTAAAAGAAATTTTAGTAAATACACATCATGAAGTTGGCCTTAAAGCAATATGAGCTCCATTATGTATTTTTCTTTCGAAAATTTCCTAGTCAAAAACCTTTTTACTTAACCATTTTTTAGGTTGTGCATAGTCTTTTGTTATGATCATATCTCCACACTCTGCACAGTTATATATTTTGCACATATATATTCCACATAGGTATATCCCTCGCACAATCAACACTTAGTCTATTTTCAACCCTTGTGCAGAGAATTCATACCACTCATCCTCCTTCTCGCATGTTTTCACCTTCACACTTCCGCACTCCACATGGCTATATCCTCTACACCTTTCTACTCTACACAAGTATATCCCCCTGCACAGCCAACACCTAGTTTATTTTGAACCCCTTTATGAAGAATTCATACCATTCATCCTTTTTCACTTCCAATATTCCCACACCACTTATTGTGACAAGCCACATAATTTGTATGATAACTGAGTCATTTATAGCACATTGATTTTCTATAATTTATGAGGAAAGGAATGGGATTTAGAACTAATGTGAAGTAAATGTCCCTCTTTTCTATGAGCTACTTAATGGTTTTTATTTATGATACATGTATTCTGAAGGTAATTTATATGTGTGGAAAAAACATTTTAGTAAATATGCATCATGCACTAGGCCTTAAAGAAATTCGAGCTACGTAATGTATTTATCTTTCAAAAATTTCCTAATCAAAAGCCTTTTTAATTAACCATTTTTTAGTTTGTGTTCATCCTTTTTCTATGACCCTATCTCCACACTCCACAAAACTATATCTTTCGCACCTTCACACTCTGCATAGGTATATCTCTCACGCATCCAACACTTAGTTTATTTTCAACACTTATGTGGAGAATTAATATCACACATCTTCCCACACTTCCACACCTATGCACTTCTACACTCCGCATAACTATATCTTCCACACCTTCGCACTCCACATAGGTATATCCCCCGCATAGTCAACAGTTAGTCTATTTTCAACCCTTGTGTAAATAATTCATACCACTCTTCCTCCCACACTTCCACAGCTTCGTACTTACAATAGTTATGCACCATGGATTGTTACAAGCCATGTAATTTGCACAATAATAGAGTCATTTATGGCACGTTGATTTTCTTCGATTTATGAGGAAAGGGAAGGGATTGAGAACTAATGTGAAGTAAATGTCTCTCTTTTCTATGAGATATTTAATGGTTTCTATTTATGATTACCCATATTTCGAAGGTAATTCATATATGTGGAAAATATATTTTAGTAAATACGCATCATGCACTTGGCCTTAAAGCAATTTGAACTCTGTAATGTATTTGTCTTTCAAAAAATTTCTAATCAAAATCCTTTTTACTTAGCCATTTTTTAGGTTGTGTGAATCCTTTTGCTATGACCATATCTATGCACTCCACACAACTATTTCTTTCACATCTCCTCACTCAACACATGTATATCCCTTGCATAGAAAACTCTTAGTC
The DNA here is from genome assembly GCA_009831015.1 of Picea engelmannii. Taxonomy (NCBI): domain Eukaryota; kingdom Viridiplantae; phylum Streptophyta; class Pinopsida; order Pinales; family Pinaceae; genus Picea; species Picea engelmannii. The sequence continues at coordinate 402,530 of ML784966.1, read as the reverse complement.
TATTTTCAACCCTTGTGCGTATAATTTATACCACTCATCCCCCCACTCATCCTCACACTCCGCACAGGTATATCCCCCACATATCCAACACTTATTCTATTTTCAAACCTTGTGTAGATAATTCATACCATTCATCCTCCCACACTCTCTCACTCTCGTGCTTCCACACCTTTTCACTTCCAATAGTTCTGCAACACGGATTGTGACAAGCCATGTAATTTGCATGATAATCGAGTCATTTATGGAACAATGGTTTTCTCAGATTTATGAGAAAAGGGAAAGGATTTAGAACTAATGTGAAATAAGTATCTCTCTTTTCTATGAACTACTTAATGGTTTCTATTTATGATTACCTGTTTTCCAAAGGTAATTCATATGTGTGGAAAATATATTTTAGTAAAATCACGTCATACACTTGCCTTTAAAGCAATTCAAGTTCTGTAATGTATTTATATTTCAAAAATTTCCTAATCAAGTTTTTTTACTTAGCCATTTTTCAGGTTGTGCGGAGCCTTTTTCTATGACCATACCCTCGCACTCTGCACAGCTATATATTCCATACCTTTATACTTTGCACAACTATATACCCCACATAGAAAACACTTAGTCTCTTTTCAACCCTTGTGTGTAGAATTCATACCAGTGTTACAAGAACCGGACCGGAACCGGCAAAACCGGCCGGTCCAACCGGTTCCAGACCCTAACCGGTTCAAACCGGCCTCTCAAACCGCTTTTGACCGGTTCCGTACGGAACCGGTTTTTTTTCCTTGAACCGGCCGGTTCCGTATGAAACCGGTTTTTTTTGCTAAGGAGACCTGCGGACGTAAAAGTAAGGCAATTTTTGATTTTTTAAAAAAAATTAGGGTTGGGGGCATTGAGTAAGTAATGGTAATATTAAATTCTTAAAGTAAAAGTGGCATTCTCCTTTCTCTTTCATTTTCATCCTTTTACTTAAATTTTTAACATTACCATTAATTGTTTCAGGATGTTTGAGAGTGGTTCCAACCTCATTGGACTTCATATGGAGAAAGTAGAATTTTAGGTCCCATTCAAAATTCAGCAGACTTAACGGTTTTCAGGATTTTAAGATTAGCAGGATTGCAATGCTTCCATTGGATTCTATCATGTAAGAGGGTATGAAACTGACATTTAATCAAGGGCACCATACCCTTTATGTACCTCGATGTTGGTGGCATTAATTGTTGAACTCTTCTGTCACGACCCCAGT
>ML784966.1:353336-391854 GCA_009831015.1 Picea engelmannii | reverse complement strand
ACTGATTCCAAAGAAGGATGGAGGTTGGAGAATGTGTACAGACTCCAGATCCATTAACAAGATAGCCATCAGGCACAGGTTTCCATTGCCACAGATGGATGACTTGATGGACTGTTTAAGTGGAGCCAAATTTTTTTCAAAGGTAGATTTGAAAAGCGGATATCATCAAATTCGCATGAGGGAAGGCGACGAATGGAAAACAGCCTTCAAGACAAACGAAGGATTGTACGAATGGATAGTCATGCCGTTTGGCTTGACAAATGCACCAAGTACCTTCATGAGGTTGATGAATGAAGTGCTGAAGGAATTCATTGGTAAGTTTGTCATTGTTTATCTAGATGACATATTGATTTTCAACAAAACAAAAGAAGAGCATCTGAAGCATTTAGCTGCAGTAATGAGGAAGCTACAGCAAGAGAAGTTGTTGATCAACATAAGGAAATCTTCATTTATGAAGACAGAACTCATTTACTTGGGGTTTGTCATATCGGAAAATGAGTTAAAGATAGATCCAAGTAAAGTGGAGGTAATTAAAAATTGGCCATCACCGAGAAATATTTTCGAGGTGAGAAGTTTTCATGGACTGGCTAGTTTCTACCGAAAATTCATCAAGAATTTCAGTGGAATTAGCGCAGCAATGATGGATATTGTTAAGAAAAGACATAAATCTTTTCATTGGACTGAAGCGGCAGAGAAGAGCTTCAATCTGTTGAAGCGAAAGATCACAGAACAACCGGTTTTGGTGTTGCCGGATTTTACGAAGGTGTTCCAAGTGAAATGTGATGCAAGTGGCTTTGCCATAGGAGCGGTCTTGAGCCAGGAGGACAGACCAGTTGCATATTTCAGCGAGAAACTAGATGAGGCAAAAGTGAAATACTCCACGTATGATAAAGAGTTTTATGCTATCATACAGGCGTTGAATAAATGGAGGCATTATTTGATCCCAAAAGAATTTTTTCTGTATAGTGATAATCATGCATTGCAGTTTGTGACTCAACAAGGAAAGTTGAATCAGAAACATGCTAAATGGGTAGAGTATATGCAGAATTTTACATTTGTAATTAAACACATTTCAGGTACTGCTAACAAAGTGGTTGATGCTTTGAGCAGGAAGTGTTTGTTGTTGAAGGAGTTCCGAGTCAAGACATTGGGTTTTGAAAATCTTAGGGACATGTATGCAGGTGATGCAAATTTTGCAGAGGAATATGAAGCAACTGAGAATCCATTTCTCAGAGACAGAAGCCCATGGATAGATTACATGATCCAAAATGGACTGTTGTTCAGAGGAAATCAACTGTGCACTCTGAATTGCTCCATGAGGGAGAATCTGTTAAAGGAGAAGCACAGTGGTGGATTAGCAAGGCATTTTGGCCACGACAAGACATTTGCAAAGCTAAGTGAAGCATACTTTTGGCCAGGGATGCGGTCGGAAGTCAAAAAGTTTGTCGACAGATGTAGAATTTGTCAGCATTCAAAGGGCAGGAAGCAGAATGCAGGATTCTATCAATCATTACCCATACTCGAGAGGCCATGGGATGAAATCAACATGGATTTCGTATTGGGATTTCCTAGGATGCAAAGAGGACATGATTCGATCTTTGTGGTGGTTGACAGGTTTTCCAAAATGGCACATTTTATCCCATGCCAGAAGACCGACGATGTGACTCACATCGCAAATTTGTTTTTCAAGGAGATCGTTAGACTTCACGGGTTACCCAGAAGTATAGTATCGGACAGGGATACGAAATTCATTGGACATTTCTGGAGGACACTCTGGAAGAAGATGGGAACTAACTTGATGTTTAGTTCAGCCTATCATCCTCAGACGGATGGGCAAACAGAGGTGGTAAATAGAAGTCTGGGAGATTTATTAAGAATTTTGGTGACAGAGCACCACAACAGTTGGGACAATGTGTTACCATAGGCAGAGTTTGCTTACAATGATTCAGTGAACATGAGCACAGGCAAAAGTCCATTTGAAATTGTATATGGCAGGTAGCCAAGAGGAGTTTCTGAACTGAGGGATTCAGAACAGATAATAACCAAGAGTGCAAGCGCTGAAGAATTCGCAGAGGCGATGGAAGAACTTCACAACAGGGTGAAGAAGCAATTGTTGGAATCAAACCAGGAATATAAGCACAGAGCGGATCAACATCGAAGACAACTTCAGTTTGAAGTTGGTGATCTAGTTCTGACACACCGGAGGAAGGAAAGGTTCCCAAGGGGGACATACAATAAGCTCAAAATGAAGAAAATTGGGCCATGCAAAGTCCTAAAGAAATTGGGAGAGAATGCTTATGAAATTCAGTTGCCAGAGGAGATCAGAATATCTCCAACATTCAATGTCTCAGACTTATATCCATATAAGGATGAGAAAGCAGAAGCTGGAAATGATGAACAGCTAGAAATCCAGTGGCAGAAACAGATGTCGATTGCAGAGAAGCCATAGATGGAGCGTATACTTGACAAGAGAGTGAGCAAAAAGACCAGGCGAAAGCAATACTTTGAGTATCTGTTCAAGTGGAAGAATCATCCAGTGGAAGATGCCAGCTGGGAGACCGAAGCAGAGATTCAAAAGCATGGACAGACTGTGCAGGAGCTCATGGACAGGAGCCCATGAAAGTTTTCAATCCGAGGAGTATGATGCAGGAGCATCGCCAACTCATCAAGCGAGCCAGCACATCAAGCGGAGATCAGCTGGATAAACAAACCCAAATTTTTGAAAGTGCTTTGGGATTGTAGCGCAAGTCTTTAATGAACCATTCATGGAGGTGCATTTGTATATTGTATTGGACCTTGAGCCTTTAAGCTCTCATGCTTTGGTAGATAGGGGGCATTTAATAGATTTAATGTTGGTAGATAGGATGTTTAATTCTAGATTTGACAGTTTAGAGTCCAAGAGGGAAAACGGATATAGACACCCTCATTGTACATTGTAACATTATTCCGGATTATCAAGCATTCAACAGAAGAGAAGAGCCAGCAGAGAATACTGTATGAAGAACACCCATGTACAGGCATTTGAATTAATAGAAGGAAGCTTTGATTCAAGTACATGGTTTGTGTTGTTTTCTTTGTGTATTGTTGATGTGCTCATGAATGTTTGTTTCTTGTTATGCATTTTCTTTGTATATGTTGTGCATGTGATTTCATGTTCCAAACTGAAGTCTAACAAGGGAGAGATGGAATGAGTTTCAATTGTTTCTCTATCTGAGACAAGAGATTCCTGCAAGGTGTGGTGTCAAATTCATCCGCAAGGAGTGCGTTGATGAAGGCTCAGTAGTTTAAATTTTGTTCTCATTCACCCAGAAGTGGAAGTGAGTTGTTGAAGCCATGCAAAGGGGTGCGCAGGCTGAAGAAGAAGTCTTAGTTGTTAAGCTGAGCAAAGGAGATTGAAGATTGTTGCTGCAGAAAGTGCACAGAGTCGGAAGGATTCAACACTTGAGAAGTCGTTGAACGTCGAGCGCGAGGAGTGTGTGCAAATTCCTCTGAAAGAATCAGAGTGGAAAAGCTCAGGAGGTTTAGCACCTTTGTGGTATCGTTGAAAGAGAGCCCAGGAGGTTTGGATCGAGGAAGGTTCGAGTAGGAGTTGCAAGCGCAGGCGTTGGAGAGCAAGTTCTGGGAAAGGACATTTAGCCTCCTCAAGAAATCCTCAAGGAGGAGGAATTGATGGTCAGGATTCGCTGAGGAAATTGCGAAATCCCGTCAGCCGTTAGATCTCAAGAAGTAGCGCGGGGTTTAAGCCCGAAGGAGCAGAGGAAGAACCCGAAGGAGACATCGGGATATTGGCGTCATCGGTTTTTCATAAGGTTGAGAATCGAGACCTTGAAAGTCCCTAAATCTCGAGAAAGGATTTCAACCGTTGATCTTGGCAGGACACGTGGTAGGAGATCTAGACGAGTTGGCGTTTGGAGCATCGGGTTTTCCCAAAGGCAAAGAACTCTTGGATATAGGAATCGCGATCTGTGATTTCCCGATTGGATCGGAGCCGTCCAAAGAGCAGGGACACGTGCCGAATGATCCCGGAGAATCGGAGTTCGGGATATTGGGTTTTTTGGAGTTGGGAGACTCGAGCATAACGAAATCGCGATCCGCGATTTCCCGACACGGTCATAGCCGTTGATCCGAGAGACGCATGTCCAAGGATCTGAAAGAGTTCGGGGTTCGGTATTTTGGGATTCTTGGTGTCAAGAAACTCACGACGGGAGAAGTCGCAAAATCCCGAAATGCGACGGTCCCACCATCGTAACATTCTAGTGGAGGACAGGTGTCGAAGGGTCAACCCTGGTGGGGAGTCGACGCCAGGTGGCATCGAAAATCGAAGAATCGGGAATTTCGAAGGCGTAATTTCTACGCATTTCAATTCTGCGAAGTCCGAAACTCTGATAGGGGAAAGACTGTGGTCAGGTGGACCAGCAGGTCACATGCGAAAGAATTAGCCAGAGGGGGCTAAGGGTTGCGGAGTATCATCGTCGATCGGAAATTGGGGATCCGCGAGGTAAGTGATATACGACCTCACAAGTGTCGATTTCCCGATCGGGAAAATTCTCGATAAGAGCAAAGGGAAACGTTAAGGAACTTTCATCGGGTTTCGGGAATTGGGAGACCCGAATCTGGGAGTTAAGACTCGCGAATACGCGAAGTCCGATTTCCCAATAGAAACAAAGGGAGATCGTCAAGGGAGCCCTGTGGGTGCTAGAAGAGTCCCGATAAGGGATTTGAAGAAGCAATTTAACTCTTCGGGCCTAGAGAAAAAGAAGGTCATGGTGAAGCGGATGTGCCTAGGTGGTGCGTTTGCGTCACATGTTATATACTCCAAATGACCCAAAATTCCCTTACTTAAGATGTGCTTAAGCAAAAATTGTTGAATATGAAGCGCTCTGGGGGATTCTCATCCATTTATTCAACCTATATGGATATTGGAATGTGATCTTAGATACCTCCTTCTCCTACCCAAGACCTTTCTCTCTCCACTTCTTCCAATATATCTTCAACCAATAGGAATATATTCAATCTTTTAGATATAGCTTCTCCACCTACTTTGTTATTCCTCCATGTTATTCCTCCATGTTGGGACTACTTTCGGTGGCTCCAAATCACACAGTTTACAATATCTTGTGTAGGAAAAAAAATGCAATATGATCTATTCTCCTAATGTCCTCCCATTGTTCATATCGTCTAGGAACAAACTTTTTATATGAATAGTATCAGGGATGATTTTAAGAATGGAAATTTATTCTAAAATGTAGAAACCTTGACGAATATTACTAATCCTTCATATGTCAACTATAAATGTTTGGCGATATTTTTTTAAAAATATTCAAATTTCTAAGTATTTTATATAGTTTTTATAAAATTTTGGCGATTTTTAAGGTAAACTAATTTTATCCTATACAACTTGGGCGAATCATTTTTAAAATAGCGAATCTCATTTTTGAAAAAACCATGGAAAATTAACCCATGAGCGAAATTTAGCTCCTAAAATCATCCCTGAATAGTATTGCAAAGTATAAGTCAAGGTTCATATGAACACCTTATACTTATAAAGTGTACTCCAACATATGGTGTATTATAGCACATGTAACAAGGTTATACACATGCACATCATAGTTCTGGGCATCCTTTGTATTTTCGATATGTTAGAGTCAAGTGAAATTTGATATATGACTTGGGAATTAATCTTGTGGTGCATGTGGTGTCAAGGCTTGTGTATTTTATTAACCTCACACCAACCATTCATTGAATTAAGGATAAGATTTGACATGATGGTGTATTCTTACCTTGGGATTTCTCCTCTCCATCATGGATCATTCATCCACTACCATGTAGGATTCCCCATACATGCTTTAATGTGACAACCTTATCACTAACCAACTAAGACTAAGCAATACAAGAATGTAACATCTAAATGTAACTTAAAATTTTCAACAAAAGTAATTCGACATCAATATTCATAAGTTAGTTCAACATCCCGTTTACTCAAATTATGATTTCAATTTATCGAAACTTCATAATTGTCTAACTCTGAATTTCAAAAGAAAATCTATCCGGAGGCATAAAAAAAATGTAAAGATGTAAGCATCTAACTCTCTTACTTAAAATTTTGCAATAGATGCACTAACTATTTTTGTATCAATCGCGTAAATCGTGATATAAACTCCAAATATTTATCAAATCGCTCAGCTTTATTTGCGTGGTAGTGAAAGAAAAGTTTTAAAATCTTCAAGACCTTTCTCTTTCCTTCAACGATGTGAATGCCTATCTTTGAAATCCTAGAAGAACTACAAGGACCCTTTTACTCTAAATTGAATTTAAATCAAATTAATTCATAAATTAAACAAAATTTATACGAGAATTATCTAGAGTAAAAATGTAATACTGTTGGAAATTTTGCTCATTGTAACAACCACTTAAACCCAATTATCACTGAGTGATAATTAGAAAAATGCATCCGCAATATTAGGGTAAAACAAGCACCATACTTATGGTAAAAATCTATATGGACGATGATCTGAGAAGGTTGCGCAATACCATAAACGAGTTGGTCCAAAATTTGTACATAGATCTTTCCCATCCAGGTTTGAAGATTATTCTGCAATAATTAAATGCAGATATTGCAACAGTACGAGTTCTTGGCGATTGAATATTGAAAAGTCACTATAATAGCAACCGAAACGCTAAAAGAGAACGTCGATAGGGCTTATCAACTATAGTTAACCTACGCCTCAGGTGACCAATGACAAATTCAAACGTTCCTAATCATAAAGAGAAAGATGGTGTGGAAAATATAGCACTATGTTCGCCTCCATATTAGAGACGAGTCTCTTGGCCTCTAAAAAGTTGTTGGAACAATTTCCAACACTTAATGCCTCTCTAATCATTTTACCATGGGTCCGAAAATAAAAAATTACAGATTCATGGATCAAACAAGTCAATCAATTCAGAAACGTGGGTCAAGCAAAACGAATTTGCAAAGAAAACACACTACAGAATTACTATCGGATCACGCTAGCAAGCCTCCCAAGGACGTTGGAGGTCTTCCATTGAACAATCAAGAACCTTTAAGATGACAATGGTAAGAGGAAAATGAATAAGTGTAAAAGCATAAGTATTTATATTTAATTGTGTTTCTCTGAAATGAATTTTCCATGAGGGACTTTATATATTTCAATCCTTCCTAGGATTTGCTTGCATACAGGTTTTTAAAGAGAGTCTAAAAGAAGAATGAGAGAAACTCTAGTCTCAACCTCCTTGACCCTTTATATATATATATATACTCGGGGCCTCAAGAGTTAGCTAAGGTGTTGATCCTTTATAATGGAGTGGAAAGGAAAGATTGTTAGTGTGTTGATCCTTTCTAATGGAGTGGAAAGGAGAGATTGTGAGAGCAATTCATTGTTATCCAGAAGTTTACAATACAATTTTGTACAATTGTTTATACAAGAATTTATTTAAAATCCATTGTGAACATGCTAAAATACCTACTCCGTCTATGCATACATAATGAACGGAAATGTCATGTCACTAATCAAGCATTATTCAATTGTTTATACAAGAATTAATTTATCATCCATTGTGAACATGCTAAAAAGATCCACTCCGTCTACACTAAGAAAATTGTATACATACATAATGACTGTAAATTTTATGTCACTAATCAAGAATTTTCCATACATACTCAATTTTACAAATCAAGGATTCTATTAACAATAAAATAGCTAGACAATCAAATATTGTAACCAGATGTATAATAATATATAAGGATGATCTTCAACTGGAAATATTGCGCTACGTCTCTTCCTTCGCATGCTAATCAAATGACTTTACCAGTACCTCTCAGTCAATGCTAGGGGTACTCTTCTTCCCCCTTATACCCATAGGTCGCAAAGGAATCACACACAAAAAATTCAAATCAATAGATAGCTCAAGTTTGCCCTCGTCGGGATAGGGTTCCACCTCCTACACAAGACCTGCACCCCAACTCACACAAGAAAACTAGTCATAGAAAATTTGACAGCATTTTAGTTCTTTTCTTCTTTACTCTTCATTCTTTTATAAGAAAATTTGTCTTGACACTTGTCAATTCATGCATAATTAAATAATTTTTAATAATTAAATTAGGGATTTTTCACCCTCAACACATGTCACACTTTTCCCAAGTTGCACATGTTTTATTTTCTTTTAATTAAATAAATTTTGAATTTTTCCTCACCTCCACCATTAGTTCCTAGATTTTCTCCTAGTTATCCCTTAATTCCTCAATTTCTCCTTTATTGTGTCTTCTAACTAAATTATAGTTGGAGTTTGATTAGGACTCTTCTCTTAGTTAGTATTTAGAGTCTAGCTTCACTTAGGATTCTAACTCTATGTTGACAACCCATTCTCTCATGAATTAATTTCTTTTAATTTAAAATTTTCTTTTATTAATTCCATACACACCTTGTGCATAGGTCTAGCATTTTATTCTCTCTTTAATAGTATTTATTTAGTCTAAGTTTCCCTTAAACCCATTATAATAAACCTTATTTAGTCAAAAACATCTAGGCTTAGATTTTGTTATGTTTTTCGGTTTATAAATTAATATTAAATTTGTATTCTCTTCTCTAACAATTTCTAAGTATCCATTTTATCCTCTTAAAGTCTTCTAAAATTTTTTATTAATTTCTCTTCAGATTTCATTTTCTTTAGTTGTATTTAGATTAACATGCGACGTTCCCTTCAAGATGCACCTACTTTCTCCAAGGGTGCAACTTGTCATTTGACTTAGTTTGGAAGTTGTCTCATGCTTGGAGACAATACTTCATTTTTTGACCGTGTGTGACACTAAGGGCTTACTAAGGAATAATGAATCTTCCTTATTGCACGCCCCTCATAAATCCTCATGAGTAACTATATCAGTCTACCCTCATGACATTGTGAACCTCTCAGTAACAAGGTAGTCATTAACCTTTAGTTCAGATCACAGCATGAGTGTTATTAGGATGTGTCAGGGACATTGCCACACCTCTCCCTCGTCTATTTGATATTTTTGTATGACCCCTTTACTCCATATGTGAGTCGAATTAGCAAGTGTCACCATGTCTGCATCCACTGACAAAATAATATTAATAACTCTTATACATGAAATCGATAATTGAAATCATCATCATAACACATGCGTAAGAAAATCAAGTACACATAGTATGTTGGACTACTAAGGGAGGGGGTTGAATTAGTAATAGATATTTTTAATCCTTTTAACCACATCATTTAAGTGTTATTTATCTTTATGATCAATGTAACATTATCATCCAATAAGTGCAGTGTAAATAAACCATAAACAATGTACAATCACACACATGCACAGTACACCGGTATTTTTATGTGGAAACCCAATGTGGGAGAAAACCAAGATTTTTTTTTTATTATATATAGAATTACATGAATTGGAAGCACCAACTTCCTTTGTTCTCCAGCTACAACTGGAAGGAGGCTTCGACCCCCTATATTTTCAGGCTACAACCTGAGGGAAGTTCCAACTCCCCAATTCTCTGGCTATAACCAAAAGGAGGCTACAACCCCCTATGTTCTTCAGCTACAACCAGAAGGTGGATACAACCACCTATCCTTGCTCAATCCTTCCACCCTAAAATATAAGTGACAAATGATGAAACCACTGCCACACTTTCACTGTGAGATATACCACTGTAAACATGTACCAATCTGTGCCTACAACCTGTAACCTACCGGCACCTGCACTCATTCTGTACCAATCAAAACCCAACATGTATGTGACTTGTTTTTGCTACAGTGCACGCATGTACACACCCTTTCTATACTGTAGCCTACGTATGTATGTAGCCTTTCTATACTGCAGCCTGTGTATTCCTTCTGAAAACTAGGGTTTTCTCTTTCCTAAAGAATGTTGACCCTTTGTTGCCTCATTCACATCAAGTTGCAACATGTCATTGTGTTCAGACTGTAGTTGTTCCCTATGCATACATCTTCATACAAATCCCTTAACCAAGTACATCTATATCTCTCTAGTCATGTACCATACATGTGTATATAATCATGAACAAGTGTAATAACCCTCACATGGAATAGATATCATATCCTTACTAATATACATCATTTCAATACATCAACCAATTTACAACCACTTCACAAATACAAGCTCTCAACTATGTACCACAAAAACCCTTAACCATATGCCAAGAAATACAAGATGTGCCTCAACACTAACAAGATGTACCAATGATAAATTATACCAGCATTGTATATCTATAGATCTGACTTATACAGTAAGTCCCATGCAGCCAATAGCCTATATAGGGAAAATCCGCAAACCCCTTTAACCATTTCTCATGTAGAGAAAAAAATCCAACTACTCATACAAATAAGACATACATTTTGAACCTGTAAATAGATTTGATGTACCTAATCATTGTAGACCTTCCTAGGATCTTTCTTTCATACTCTAGAGACCTGGCATACTCATATTCTCAAGTTTTTATGGCTTTACCCTCATGTATGCACCATATTATATTGCTAGCCCACATGCATGCGCACCCTTATTCATTGCATTCCACGTACACTTCAAAATCTAGGGTTTTTTCAGTATTTTCTATAATTCCAAAACTTTCACCGCCAACCCTTCACGCTACCTCATACTTGTACAACTTCAGATATATCAATGAGTTCCTGGATTAAACCTTACACAATAATAGATATTCAATGTGCTGAATATGTGCTAATAGAAGAGTATTTCTCTCTTATTTATTCTTCCATGTAGCTTCCTTAAGGGGTTACCTACTAAAAAACTTAACCCAATTTTCTTCTTTTAGGGGTAACCCACTTCTGACCACTTGTCCACTTCTAACCCACTTTGCTACAAATAGTAATTTAATCCTCCACTTCTAGTTGCAACTAAATTATTTTTAATTATTTTCTTATTGCAACAACTTAACCCATGATTACCGCCTAGTTTCACCCACTTGACTAGTCATTTTTTTCTAGGAGCTTCTAGAATAGTTTGACTTCTTTGACCTTCTAGATAACTCACGAGAGTTCTCCAACTTCACAAGGCCATAACTCTCTAACCGTGAGGAATTATGTGACGTTCCATATATCGTCGTAAATGGCATGACATGAACTATCCATCTAGAATAGTTTTACCTGAAAATGTATTAATCTTCATACCATTATACATCAATCAAACTGAAGTCCCTTAACCGTACTATTGGGGATACCAAAATTTTATACCAAACTTGATCTAAGGGTTGACATCAATGAAAACCAACCCAATTAATCAACAATCCCCCCCTTTGGCATTGATGGAAACACTATGATGCAGCATTGAAGTCATATCACTCATGCTCCCCATGTGACCATTGCTCCCCCTTGAAACATGTCTCTGTGCTCTCTCTCCGAGCATCTAACTCTCTATCATGCATCTGATGAATCTATCCCCATTTGAAATCAATGGCAAAGGTAACTTCTCATCCGGGGTTGCTCCCCCTAACTAAACTGTCATTGGGGTTGTTCCCCCTGACTGAACTCTTCCTGAAACGGCTCCCCCAACCTGAACTGTCCTCTTTATGGTGCTTCCTCATGTAAATATAAGGCATATAATATAAGCATTCAAAATATTCATTTTGGAGTAGAAATTAATCCAAATCTCTGGCGAATATACTCAAAGGATTCCCTTGGAAGTGGTTTTGTGAAGATATTTGCAAATTGTTCTTTTGTTCCCACATATTCAAATCTAATGTTCTTCTCTGCAACTTGTTCTCATAGAAAGTGATACTTGATTGGAATGTGCTTCGTCTTGGAGTGCATCACTGGATTCTTTGAGATACAAATCGTGCTTGTATTATCACAATATATTTGAATGGGCTCATCATGCTCAACCTATATATTTTTCAGAGTTTGTTTCATCCATAAAACCTGTATTTATGTCATAGTTTGTTTTATCCATAGAACATGTGATTACTTTAGTGTTTCTTGGAATTGTGCCATATATCCAACTGCATGCATTGCATCTGGTCTGGATTTTTTCACATAAAGTAAGTTGACAATCATTGCATTGACATGTACTGCCTCTGATGTGTAGACTTTGAATCATCATCTTTACTCAACTTGCAATTGGTTTGCATAGGAGTATTAATTGGTTTACAATCTTCCATTCCAAACCTCTTTAGCATTTCTATGATATACTTAGTTTGAGAAATAAAAATGCATTGGTTGTTTTGACATATCTGAAGACTCAGAAAGAAGGATAGTTCTCCAAGTAATGACATTTCAAATTCATTATGCATATCCTTTGCAAATTTAGGCTTTACCTATCATCATCACTTCCAAAAATAATATCATCAACATAAACTTCAATTAATAAAATATTATCTTGATTTACCTTGATGTAGAGGTTGTTGTCTACGTTTCCTTTTCTAAACCTTGCCTATTGTAGATATATGTCCATTCTAGAATACCATGCTCTAAGAGCCTATTTTAGACCATTGTAATAACTTAAATTGATTAATTTTATCATAATTTTAAATTTAAATTTGATTAATTATTAAAATATATTAATGAGTCTTTTATTATTTTATTATTAAAATGTGGGTAAAGTAATTAATGGAGGATAAGGTTGTTAGGAAATTAATGGGGGGATAAGGTTCTTGGGAATTAATGAGGGGGATTTGAGAGAGGAGGATAAGAAATAAGGGGAGGACTTGGAAGAGGATATAATTTTTGTTTGAGAATTTCTGAATTTCTAAGAGGGAGAGGAGGAGGAGGTATGGTTTTTGGGGAACTCTCACAGGGCACTATTGTTGCTAGGAATTTTGGACTCGAGAGCCAGGAAACCGCAAGGATTCCTGAAGTTAGGGAGTCGGAGAGGTTGTTCCTAGTTGGTTGGAAGGTTAATATTCAGTGTAAACAAGAACAAGAACATGAACATGATCACACAGAAAAGGGACTAGATAAACCTGCAGAGGGAGGTATTATGTTGTTATTCTCTATTTCTGGTTTATTCAAAGTATAAGAAAATCTTAAAGAAATTCTAAACTAAATTTTAGAAAACATTTTTAATTAATTTGAGTCCTCAAAATAACCAAACTCTACATATGGTATCATAGCCCAGTTTCAAAACTGAAACCTGGGCTTCACCACCCACATCACTGGGATTTTGTTCAATCAAAATCTAATACCAAGAAAGATAACAACATAAAGACCTGGAAAATAGGCTTTTGATGACAAAAATGAGAATGTTGAAGGTAATTTCCCTCGGGACAACTTATGAAGTGTTTCCACGGTGCTTGATAATAACTCATCTAAATCTGTTGATGCATTGCAAGGTGGGAGCTCTAAGGCCTCTCGTAAACTAAATACCCGTTTTTGGAGCTCAGAAATCACAAGGTATCCAACGTGACCATAATAGCCAACACTTTCATTGTCCAAGCTCTGTAGTTGTGACATGTTCATACTTAGTCTGGTCTGCAGTGTCAATTCCCGAGGGGCTATTACCTGGAGGGCATCAGTGACCAAACATTCTTTCAGCTTCTTTTCGTTGTGGCCTATGCTCACCTCCAACGCCATTTTCTTACAGACCGATTCTTTCATTGCCTTATCATAAACCCGATTCAAAGCAACAGATATGGTGCTACGAAACTGGTCAAGCTTTTTCTCTTATCTTCTCCGATTTCCTGTCAAACAAAGGCACTGATCAGAGCACTGAGAGGGTCGACGGAGATATATATGAGTTGGCATATAATAAATGAATTTTATAGACGAAGGAAGGTATTTTTAAGAATATGAAAGCAAGCTTTCACAGGAAGGAATATTGGAGCCTTTCAGATTCCTTGCATTATCCCTCGAAAATTGTCTGCCCACAAATAGTACAACTTTGAACAACAAAATTCACAGCAAGGTATTGCATTTTGACTGCTATGAGCAACCAGAAACATTGCTAAAGATTCAATACTAATTATATTTTGATACTTATTGATATCTATGCATGTTTTGAGACCACTGGACTTTAGGATGCCCCTTATGGTGGCCTGATTGAGAGGGATGGATCTGGATACTATGGACACAAAAATCAAACTCGCTGGAAAAATGCAATGAACTCGGACACTACCACTTTCAGGGTCTGTAATGAAAAGCTTCACCAAACCCAAACCCTAGATCCAATAGCCTAATCCGTCAATAAATCCTCCAATTATACAACACTTGCCTTGCCTGAATTCAAACCATAATTTATTAAGTCTGAGAATAAGCCTTGTTTTGTTTTTTTTCTTATCTCCAGCTATTTGTTCAATTGTTGCTTCAGATCAAAACCTCTCAGACGAATCAAAACTCTAGCATAACTCTATACTGGACTCTTTTACATCGCATGATTCAGAAAAAAAAAAAACATTCTCGACTCTCCGTACCTAAATTTATCTCCATACCCTTTTGAAGATGCATATACCTTGCTGATAAGCCATGTTTCAACTGTCTTTCTCAGCTCCTCCTGTTCCTTTACTTTCATTGCCCGAAAGAGATCCGTGGATGAGACACTTATGTAATTGCCCCGAAATTAAAAAATAAATAAATAAACACTTCTGCAATGCTATAAGCAACCCTAGGAGATCTGCATCCTCACTTAGCACCGCAGTCCTCTCTAGAAACATTATCTTTGCTCAAAGAAACTTCAATGCACACGCAGAAGACTTTATCGTGTCCTTATTCGAAGCTGGATTTAGTAAAGAACTATTAGATTCTCCTGACCTCAAAACAGTTTCCTCCTTGAAATCCAAAGCTACCTTGCGAGAATCAGATTGCTATAGGATTCTACAGACTGTCTGAATTGAAAAGAAAATTGTAGCAGTATCTAATTGCAGCTGATTTTGTGAAAAACCCTACGAACTGCCTCATCTGAACCCGACTTTCATAATGAACCTATGGAATGGCTGATTACGCTTAACTTAAGGCAAAATTAAACCCGCTAAGAATTACCAGAACATAAGATGATTCTTTTCAAAGTCGTTTTATGGTTTTCTTGCTAGGAGCTAATTGCTATGTCGAAATATAGAACCCTCTTTTTACTAAAGATTTCCTTTGAGCAGATTTCCACTGAAATTGTAGAATATTGTAGTTGCCGGAAGTTGTTTTCTTCTAAGAACTTGCACATTCCATGGAACGAAACCGCTTCCATTTAAAATAATTTACAAATTACTTTCCGTGAGACTAAAATCTGCACAAATCTTTAAAGACTTCACTAGCTTGGTGTAATACCTGCAGGGAAATTGGGTGTTGGATCCGTCACTGCACCTGGTGTTGCGCCTAATGTAACAAGCGTAACCATTGTTTCTTCTCATCCGTGAAATGCATCCCAGTACTCCAACCACGTGTGTCTCGGATATTAACACTGACACTAGCAGCAACTATTGGACTTATTACCCAATCATAACCAAGTGCAGCTGCTATATGTATAGCTCCTTGACCCCGATAAAGTAAAACTTTTGGGCCTTTCCCAAACTTCGGCTCTTACCAAATTTCAGGCTAAGGTTCAACCCCATGTTATCACCAAAGAAACCAAGTGTCCAGGGAACACTATTTACACAAGGCTCCAAGGAAAGAACATTTGGACCTTAACCTTTTTCATATGTTTGGTACAGAAGCCAGTCATAAAGTTTTTCCTTAAATAACTTCTGCAATAACTGTTCTCTGGTCTTATCAAGAAACAAAGTAGAATATTTTGTACCTCTCTCCATCTTGACCCACTCATATTCACCATTTTCCTTCAGAGAACATATTCTACTCTTCAAGTTGCATTTCTCACAATCATTACTTTTGCAGTTACTATCTTTCTTATCCAAGTTCAATGACAATGATTTTGCAAACCTTATCTGAAGAAGTATTATATCTGCAGACCCTTTCTCCATCTTCAAACCAGCATTCACGTCTCCAGATAAACTAGCTCGATACTCAAACTCACTCACTTCACTCCATGTTAATTTGCCTTCCAGCGGCACATTCAACAGGTTTAAAGGACTCCATGAAGCATATCTTAGGCTGAGATAAACAGATTAAAGAATGTGTTTTCGCAAATCAATGTGACCAAAACTTGTAGCAGTTCAGCGATCTAAGACAGCTACTCCGATGCGAGGTTGGAGGATCCCTATGTAGCTATAACTACACCCAACAACTATAGAAATATGTGGAAGACAATAACCCGCCTGCAAACAAAATCTTTTGGGATTCTAAGGTACATCCCCCACTTAATTATGACCATTGTACTAGTGGGTTCGTATTAATAAATATTGTGCAAATACATAGTACTTTGATACAGAGCCCAGTCAATATTGTGCAAATTGAGGCCACTAATAAAGAGGGAGAACCCGTTAAGGTTTTGGATGTTTGGTGGATTCCGTCTAAGTTACAGGTTTTGGATGTGCTAAGTACGTGGTGAAATTACAATTTCAAATTTGCTAGATTTTATTATTCTAAAAATTAATAAACTATAAATGTGGTAGTCCACTTCAAGGTACTCACTTATTTGGATAAGTATAAAGAATTCCAGATAAAATTATTAAAATTATATGAATCAAATAATATAACATAATTATATTGATAAAGTATAATTCTTTTTTTTTAAATGTTATTTAGGTTGTAATTTATTGTGAAATTTTAGTAATTTTAAATTTTATTGATTTTAATTGATAAATATATTTAAAAATAAAATAAAAATTACTCTACCCAAAATTTGTGACTCATAAATTAATTTACCTCATTTGTCATTGTTATCACTGCAATTAATCTAAACTTAGTCTAACGTAATTATGAACTAGATCATGTAGTCGATTATCTAAACATAACACTTATAAGTAAAGCTGCCTCCAATAAAAATTTCTTATATATAACTTTTGGATTATTTTTAAGTTTGTTTATTTCACCAATTTTAAGAAGTTAGATTATTTTATTTGTTAAAAAAAATTAGTGGAGTTATGACTTTAATTTTTAGTTTACTTGCATGAAATTTAAATAATAAATTTCACTCTGGATATTAAATAATAAATAATAAATAATAATTGTGGGTGGTAATTAGATATTTTTTAAAAAATTTAATTATTTTATGAATTTTAAAGAAAATAAATAATTTTAAAATAAAATAAAAATTAATTAGTAGATTATATTCTTGTAACCATTAATAAAATTATGATTTTCACTTTAGTTAGTTACATGCTTCTTAAGAATTGAATTTATGCTTCATTGTAATAAATAAATAATAACAAAAAAATAAAAATAAAAAACATTAGTATGGATCTTATGGTTGTTAAATTTATTGATTAAAGTTTAAGATTCTAATTCAAACTTACTCAAGCTTAAATTTTTATTAATATTTAGTAGTAACATTAGTGGTTAGGTATTGCCACAAATTTTAAATGGGGGAATTTTATTTATTGAAAAAGAAAACAAAAACAAAAAACAAAAAACCAATTGATGAAAATATTATGTAGATTTTGTTGTTACAATTGTGGTTAAAATCATACTTCCAAAGTAAAAACTCTTGAGCTTCTTTTAATTCAATTAGTTATAACAATTTAATCATTGCATCTAAGAATATTCAAGGAAGTAAAAATTATGAGAATGATATTTTGTTGTTACCTTAGCACTTTGAAGAGACAATTAAATTTTTATATTCAATTTACTAGATATATAAGAATTCATTAAATGTTGACACATTGAAAACAAATAAATAAAGTGTGTTCACTTATAAAAGAATTATAAAAATGGATCTATGAGGTGACATTGGTAATAAGAAGAGTTGGCATGAAATCATTAATAAATATATAGTGATAAAAAAGTTTGAGATATTGTAATTATATCTTAGAGGTTGTAATCAACTTAGTTAGTAAGTGGGAGGCTATGATTGAACCTAGTTTCAAGTGAAATCATAGGCATAAGTATGAATTTGTGTGATTGGTAAAGGACACTATTAGTGGATCACGAGACCTTATTATAATCACCTAAGGTAACCAAACTCAATGTTCTTAAGAGAATCCTAGACATGACATTTCCTTGGTCGAGATCTAAATTATGACTTAAGAAGATAGTGAGATTGAGAAAAAAAATAACCAAATAAATAATCAAATGATGACATCCCATGATAAATCAATTAGCAGTATCTTAAGTCAATGTTTTTTTTAAGCACGAAAAACTTGTGATTCTCAATCTCATGAGTGGTGCCATATGTATTGTCAAGCTAGAGTGATGATAAAAGTCAATAATGATTGTTTATAATTATAAAGATATCCCATGTGAGATTATATGTATTTAATGAAATTTATATCAAACTCAACATAGAATTCACTTAACTAGAAAATCGATGAGAAAGTGTTCTAACTAGCAGTCAAATGAGTAAACTATACATTAACTATGGGGGAGTCCTATATGGAAATTAGTAAGAATAAATGTATAAGAGAAGTGTGTCATTTCAATTACCAGCAGTAATAAAATAGAGTCAAGACATAGTAAGGTGCTTGCTAAATAGGAGTAGGTGTAATCAATATATTAATAGCATCAACATGTTTTAATAAGTGAAGGTACAATGAGACCAATATAGAATAGGGTTTTCTATCATAGAAGACACATATAAGTTGTGTCATGAAATTTTCCTTATATTGAGAATGACCATAACTTCGGGAAGAAGTTTTGTTTTGAAGGGTGGGTGTATGTAATGCCACCTTTTGACTTAGACAACTAGAATTACTTAAGGCCTAATCATCTTTGTTTTCTATTCGTTGTGAATCTATTAATGATACACTTGAACTTTTAAGACATATGAACCTAGGTGAAAGTAAATCCTATGAATGTTTAACATTATT
Source organism: Picea engelmannii (assembly GCA_009831015.1). Taxonomy (NCBI): domain Eukaryota; kingdom Viridiplantae; phylum Streptophyta; class Pinopsida; order Pinales; family Pinaceae; genus Picea; species Picea engelmannii. Next base: position 373,003 of record ML784966.1, on the reverse strand, counting down.
TGAATTATGATGGATATTATGCAATATATTTCTAACTTGAAAATTTTGACATTTAAAGTTGTTGGTGCGTGGATACCGAATTGAGATTATGGTTAAATGCATTTACATTATGATAATGCATAGATATGTATGAGTTTGTGTTATAGATTAATTTGTCGGTCAATAGGCTATAAAATAGCCAAAGAACAATGATGATAAAAGGTTGGTGTTGTGAACATCGACGAGGAAACAATATGGTATAAATTTTGTATGTGAAATTATATTGGTTCAAATGCATTGCTATGATATGTGGACAAGAGCAGGTTTTTCAAGTGACGAGACTGCCTAAAATTGAATATATGATGAAAACATTCCTAGCAACACAGTGCCACTGTATATTCCATGGTAGGGTGTGGACCTTAGTCCTATTAGGAGGGGTGGAGGCATTTCCCACCCTGTATCCTCTGAAACCTGAAGTCGTGGGAGGACGGTGTTAGCTCACACTCCCCTAGATGTGTGATGATGATTGTTAGTTGCCTGTTGGGGAAGCTTGGTCAAGAGACTGACACTTTCTCTTACGGGTTCTATTTAGAGTTAGGTCAATATACTTGATGCTCCAAGATAGTCCAGCAGAGGAAGGATAGGGATGGAAGATGGAAGTAAGTTAGGAAGGAAGGATGAATAGAAGTAGTTGAGAGTGTGTGGGGATTTCACCTTATAGAAGAATTTCTTGATTTCCTCTTTTTGAAAAAGAAAAATATATGTATATATGTATATTTATACTTACTTAACTAAACTAAAATTATCTAAGTGAATGTAGCTTGTGCTAAATTATTGTAAATGAGAAATTTCATGAACATTTAAATAGTTTACTATCTTTTATGAAAAGAATGGTCTTGTTGATTGGATTGGACGCATACAAGAATTACTTTAGGTGTGATAATTATCTTCATTAGTACATGTACGAGTCATGTATGTGCTAGCTACACATCTATCCCTTGCACATGTACACTAGTATGTATAAGTGTTTTAAATTGATGATGTTGATTATTTGTTGTGGATGTATGAATCATGTGTCATTACCCTTGTATTGTAAATTAATCTAACTTAGGGACGAAGTTTCTTGAAGGGTAGGTGTATGTAACAACCCAAATTAATTAATTTTACCATAGTTTTTAATTTAAATTTAATTAATTATTAAAATATATTAATGAGTCTTTTATTATTTTATTATTTTATTATTAAATGGTGGGTAAAGTAATTAATAGGGGATAAGGTTGTTTGGGAATTAATGGGGGGATACGGTTGTTGAGAATTAATGGGGCGATAACACTACTACATATTGAAAAATTTGCGACGAAAGTACTCTTTCGTCGTAACATGCAAGAGAAAAAGTTATTTTTTTCTAAATCCACCTCGTGTTCGTCACTATCACGACGCATGTAGTTTGACTAAATTATTATGGTCAATGTTTGTCGCAAGAGTGACGAATGTAGTTTGTCCATCGTAAGAGTAACGACTTACCTGACCTTAAAATTGACCGTTAAAAATGACCTAAAATAAATAGGTGGAAAAGAAATATTTTTAGGTCAATATCGTCGCAATTGCAATGATAGTGACCTAAAATTGGACTATAAATATTTGACGATTTAAAGATGTTGCGGTAATCTTGCTATAACAACGACGGTTCCGAAAGGGTATTTTTGTGTGGAAAAATGTCGCAGAATGTTGTTAGAGGTGGGGAAAGAAGTAAAGCAAGTGAAAAGGGTGATGGTAGATGCTATTTCCCTTGTAAAAAATGTTTCCTCAGACGTCCCGTAAGAATTTTAATAGCAACAGCTAAAAAACATTGTAGAAAATATGGTCGCGTTGATGGCGGATCAAATGAATATCATCCCATGGTAATTAGCTATATATTCATTATCTTTTTTTATTTTGTTAATTTTATATAAAATTATATATATGTGTGTATATATATTGTTTGAATGTTTGTTATAGTATACACTAATTTTGCATGATTGTTTGTAATTATAAAGTTACAGTTGTCCTCTAACTTTCCACAGAATATTGCACCAAGTATTAGTAGAAATGATGTTGTACAAGTTGAGGAACATCATCATTACCAAGAAAATGAGGATCTCATGGAAGAAGATGATGGGACAAATCAAGTTAATGATCCCATGGAAGAAGATGATGGGACAAATCAAATGACCCAAGATTTATTTTTGCAACCGGATGAGGATGGGGAAATGCTGGTATTTATGATGAACCTCTATTAGAAAAGACAATTAAATGACTTTATGAAGGATCAAGAGCAAATCTTCTCTCCGCTACATTGTTTCTAGTGAACTTAAAGGTTATGAATAATTTGTCGAACACTTGTATGACACATATACTAAGGTATGTAATATGTTTCATCTCATACTATACATAAATGTTGATTTTTTTATATTTGTTTTTAGTGTTAATTAATGTGTAAAATAAGAATGCAATTTTTACAATTAATATTCTTACATTAACTAGTTGTTTGTTATGTTGTAGACTATTAGATGAATTTTTGTTACCATCGTCAAATATTTTACCTCACACATATCGAGGTTTGCATGCCATTATGAAAGACATTAGAATGGATTATCAAGCTATAGATGCATGTCCTAATAACCATATTATATATTGCCCGCAGGGGTGTAGACCGATTGGCAAGTGCCGTGTAAATGGAAGGAACTATGTAAAATGAGGTCTCAAGGTCGATTCTCACCCCGATTTACTCGGAGGGCGTGCTTGCGGGCTGTGCGTTTCTCCCTAGGGTTTATAAGGCAGCCGACAGGATTCGACCCCGTGTCACGCGAGTACGATACTGCCGTTGTTACCGATTCCCCTAGTATAAAAATAAAAAAAATAAAAAAAAATAACCATATTATATATTATGGACAACATCCTTTGAAAACCGAATGTCCACAATGTCTTATCAGTAGATATCGAACCGATCAAGTAACAAAAAGGGTGTCTCGAAAGGTTATTCGTCATATTCCCATAATTCCACGTTTGCAGCGATTGCTTAGGTGTAAAAGCATAGAACAATTTATGGATTACCATGCACGTAACAGAAGTGGAGATGGTGTTCCTCGAATGCCTACCGATGGTTCTACATTTAGGGAAATTGAGGAAAAATGGGCAGATTTCAAAGATGAACCTTGTAATGTTAAGCTTTCACTGGCAGCTGACGGTGTTAATCCATTTGGAGAACTTAGGTCTATTTACTTAGTGTGGCATATTTTTTTTATCAACAATAACATTCCTCCTTGCATGTCAATAAAGAGGGAGCACATAATGTTAACAATGATTGTTCCAGGTATTTGTTTACATTAATTTTTTGAATTTAACTTTTTCATTTGTTTCAATTTTTTCATAATATCTTTTATTTATTTATTTAATTATATATATTACATGATATCATTCCTTTAGTAATTATGTGTAATTTCAAACAGTTAGGTAAGTACTAGGTTAAAGATATGAATGTATATATCGAGCCTCTTATCGACGAGCTACTAAAGTTATGGGTTGGCATCACAATGTATGATATATGTAAACCAATCAGGGAGAAGAAATTTAAATTCTGTGGAATACTTTTATGGACAATTCATGATGCCCCTGGACTAACACATTTTTGTGGTATGTAGCATTCTAATATTTCTCTTTAATACTATATAATATTTTAATGTTATCATGGTGCATGTTTAATTTTTAAATAATCTCATCGTATCATTGGCATTAATCCATTTGTTACAGGTCTTCAAACAAAGGGTAAATTTGCATGTCCAGTTTGTGGCCCTAAGATGAAGTATCGTCATTCAAAAAGTTTAGGAAAGATGGTGTTTGATGAGTATAGGCACCTTCTTCCTAAGAACCATAGGTATTGTACTACTGAAAAACATATTTTTCAATGGGAAAGAAAGGACTGGTTTAAAACCATGAAGAATGACACCTCACCTATAGAGGTTGGAATATAATAGAAATCGTCAAGGTACTCATTTTCATAATGTATTGTAGATCATGTAATGTTTTGAATGTTTATTTTAATCATTGAATTTATTTTACCGTATTTGATAATTATTTTTGTGATTTCTTTTATGCTTCATGAAGGCCACAATCATCATGAAAGTATTAATAATGGGCTTCCACGAGGAATGAAATCGTATCCCACTCAATTCATGAGGTTTCCCTACTACGAGGAGCTAAAAATAACTCATTTGTTTGATACAATGCATATCGGGAAGAATGTGACTGAAACGTTATGGCGAATCATAGATGGTAGGAGGGACAAAGAAAAAATTGTCAAAATTTGTACTGACATTTAGGAAGCCAATCATGCAATGTGAAGTGTGATTCGATATTCAAATAGATCAGATGGAGTACTAGACCGAAATAACCTTCCATGGTTATTAACAGAGCAATAAAGCAATGATGTAAAAGAGGTCATTCAAAGAATTAAATTTCCCACGGTTTTTGCTTCAAACATAAAAAATATCTTAACGAAGAAAGGTGAATTTGGTGGGGTAAACACACATGATTGGCATACCTTCATTAAGGTAATAATTTTGGTATACATATTTATATATATTGGCCTTATAGATCTTTTATTTTATTTATATTTTTTTTGTCTACTTTTGTAATGTCCCCAAGGCCGAGCCCTTTATAAATCTGATGTATGAAACGAATTGTACATATGTGTTATAGGCTGGTGAGCCGAGTTCCTATAAGTTGTAGGCTTATGTGTTTGTCAGGCCAGGGAGACTAAGTGTTGAAGGCCAGGAGCCTGCTGTTGTACTTGTAAGTATGCAGAATATTTAATAAAATATAAACACCGCCAGGTGCAGACCGACCACGATGAATGAGTGAAGGGGGACTGAGCATCCACAGAGTGGGCAAGAAACTAAGGGCTGGAAGGTGGGAAAGGGGCTGAGTGTTGAGCCTAGGGGCTAAGCCTAGGGGGCTTAGGCCTGGAATAATATTTTAATATTATTTCCTAAAAAGCCATGTGCATATTATTTTATCCTAAGTTCCTAGCAAAAAGGAAAGGCGTGTACAGGGAGGCATGCAGATGGAACGCATGCAGTTCCCAGGGTGACAAATGTCCACCCTAATGCATGCAAATAAAAGAGAAAGGAATAGTCGTGGGGGGGGGGATCTCTCGCATTCCATTCGACCCGACTGCCCGGAGCAGGAGCCGTACGAGCCAGTGTGCAAGAGACCTCGTGTATGTCTGTTATAGAGAGGAAGCCTATGTTGGGTGCTGAAAAATGCGTGTTTACCCTTGTTCAGAGCCGTGGATTCTGTCTGTGAGAGAAAACCAGTGTGTGTATTCCCTGAACGCAATGTCCATGTCAATTTCGGGGAAGAGTCTCTGTTTACCCAGGAAAAGCTAAGAGAGCTTGTGCGTGGAGCCCTGTTCTGAAATCTTGACCGTGAGAACATCCTGTGACTGTTGAACCAGTTCTTGGGAAGCATGTGTCTGTTTTCCCTGTGTTTGTTGTGGCATGCAGTTCTGGACTGTGTGAGCCTTGTTGGCCTGTGAGCGACTCCCTCCAGGTGAGAGAGTGTGCAGAGGAAGGAGAGAGCTCTTGGAAGGAACCCTGTAGCTGCCATAGAACCCAAAGACTTTCGGTCCGGTTTGTTCCTGTAACCCAAGGTAAGGGAGACTGGCAGCCGAAGGACTGTCCAGGTGACAGAGAAGGTGCACTCTCCTGGGGGTGGAACACGCATGTGGGGAATGAGGGTCTGTGGACAGTGAGCGTGGGAGATTTCTGGGAGAGCATTCTTCCTGATGGTTGTGTGTGACTGAATTTCCTGTAACCTCAGCCTGAGTCTGGATTCTTTGCCCTGGGGTGGAGCTCAGTCCCAGCTCGGGGGTGACCCATTGTTGAGTTGAGGAGAAGTGCGGTCTACGACTGGGAGGTTCGTGGAAGGCCTGCATTTGGTTGGTGGATTTCTCCACTGTCACAAGATAAGTGTTTAATTATATTTTTACCACATTTTATCATGACTATACTAGATCTGTTATCATGTTTTCCACTGTGTAAATGAATTACTGTTGAAAGCTATGGATTGTCTAATTATAACAGTAACTATATGTTTATTCTGAGAATTAAAATGTATCTCTTTGTTGTTACGCATGTGATTATACAATTTTGTATGTTTTATGTAAAAGTCCATGTACAGATTGGTTAGTGAGAGGTTTGAAAGCCTCGGTAGTGAAAAGGGTTCACTACAATTTGGTATCAGAGCGCGAGTAAGTTTTGGGCTGCGAAAAGTGACACTACAACTTTGGTCGAAGCAAATAACGATTCATTTTGTTGTTACAGTATGTTCTACCGCTATCTCTCCCAAACGAATTTGACAACAACGTCAAACAAGTTATATATGATCTTGGAAAATACATGAGGTAAGACGTACTTTTGATTTATATGCAAAATGTTCTTTCAAATTATTGTTGTACTTAATGACACATGTTTTACTTGTAATGTAATGTAGTATATTATATTATGTTATGTTGAAACATGTTATTTTCTTGTGTCACGATCTCATGTAGATGGTTGTCATTGAAAGAAATCCATGAAGATGATATAAAGTATTCGAAGAGAGAAATTCCTCGTCTAATGTGTGAAATGAAAAAGTATATACCTCCTACTTTTGTCAATGCACAACAACACTACCTCATACACCAAGTTGCGGAGATTGAAATTTGTGGACATGTTCACACAAGGTCAATGTGGATGGTGGAGAGGCACTTGAAATCATTGAAGGCATTGGTTAGACAAAGAGCACGTCCTGAGGGTTCTATGGTGGAGGGATATATGGTATATCAATCNATGGTGTATATTAGTCAGTATCTTCCTAAATTAGCAGCGCCAACTATGCATGCAATGGATCACATTTGGGATGTGAACTCCATCAAAAAATTTGAAGATCAGGAGCATCTATTGGGGAAAGGTAGAATGAAAAATATGAGAGGTAATATATTAATAATTGTGATAATTTATATCAATAATACATATAAAGTTTCATTTTTGTGTATATGATCATACTCATTAATATACTAATATAATTTATTTCATAAATTATAAATATTTATAATTACGTGCATATTATACGTTATAACTAATATTTAATATTCGTGAATTATGTTTTTTTGATTCAGTTTCTCTAGAGTGGGATGCACTGCATTTATACATTGCAAACAATCTTGACTAAATGAATGTGTGGATTGAAAGATGTAAACAACATAATGGAGGTAGGTTATCATGGCAATGACTGTCTGAATTGGTTAGAGAAGCTCTTCGTAATGGAGATTCCAATGTTACACAGAGGGAAATTGATCTAGCATATGGTTTGAAATATGGACAGGTAAGCAATTTCACCCATTTTATCCATTTATTTTATATATACTAATGTGACTACATGTGTACTGTATTTTTCACATACTTTTGAAGTTATATAAATATATGTTAATTTGTTAATTGACAATGCATATTTTACATATCTGATATATTGCAGTTGAAACACCACAAGGCTATGTGGTGCAATGGTCATAAATTTCACATCAAACAATTGGATGAAACCAGGAAAACTTCTGATAGTGGGATCACTGTAGTATTCCAGGTTACTAATGTTTCCTCTAGGAGCGACAGACATCCCCAAGAATCTGAAAATAGATACTATGTGTATTTAAATGATATACTTGAGTGTGACTTTAATTTCTTCAAATTAGGTATGTTCAATGTCAAATGGTATAGGTTACGAATGCATGAGCGTGATGAGGAAAGAACTGTTATTCAACATGCCAACGGATTTCCAATGATTAAAACAATGATGTTTGAAAGAGGACATGATCGCTATGTTTTTCCAAGCCAGTGTGAACAGGTCTTTTACTCAAATGTTCCAAGTGAAAGGGATTGGTCATTTGTTGTTAGATTTGATCCAAGAGGAAGGCCAATTAAGTATACTCATTTTCAGGAAGAAGATGATATTGAAGATCAAGAAGATGACTCAACATAATATCAGACAAAGCCGGAAGATTATGGAGGGTCGATAGATGAAGAAGATAAGGAAGATCATGATCTAGGCATAGGAGACAATATTGCAATTCCTGATGATGATGTCGATGAAAATATGCTCAAAAATGACATTGATGACGATGATGATATCATCAATCCTTTCAACATCGTTTCAAAACTAGATGATGATACAAATGTCGAGTTCAATGAAGAAGATCAAGATAGAGAATAAGGATGATTACACAGATGTTGAGGTTGGATTAGGTATGTGACTATAACTGACCAAATAACCTTTTTGTATTGTTTCCTCACCTGATGCCCCTTATATGTGCCTAGATTTTGAAATTGTGGTTACGAACTAGCACAGCCACATAATTGTGGCTGATGAACGCCGAAAGGCATCTTTAATTTATTAAATCCTAATTTTAATATAAACCCTAATTAGGTTTGAAAATAAAGTTCGTTATATTAGGTCAACATTTTATTTGTCTTCCGAATCATTATTCCTACACATCGCGACCTTCTATCTTATTCTTCATTTACCTCTAAATGTTATATTTATTGACCACTGGCTTGGCGAGGTCTTCCGAAATTAGTTCCCACCACAATCGATGCTCATATAGTCAGAAATGAGTTCCCTCACGTCTGTTGTGGAGTCTGGATTCAACAGGCAGAGTCCTCTCCAACCCACGATTCTGTTGGAAAAGCGTTTTGGGGTTCGAGATGATATGACGAAGAGCGGTAGTCAATAAATATAACGTTTTTCAGACCGGCTTGGCGAGGTCTTCCGCGCATTTCACATCTAATTGGTTGTGGCGGTTCAAGTCGTGGAATGTTCATAATGTGGGATGTAATGCGTGGAGGTTGTGGGATCAAAAACGAATGGTGTTGTAACATAAAAACTGTGGAGTGATATAAACGTGGCATGCATATATATTAATCATTTTTAATCATTTGAACGTGTCAATTATATTCTTAATCATTTGAACGTGTCAATTATATATGCTCACAGTAATTTTTTAAGTATTTTTAGGTAAATGTAAAAATGTAAACATGTTAACTGATGCCTTCATAAATGCAAAGAAGTTATGAGCAATAAATCTGGCTCATTGATTTTGGAGGACGACTAAGAATATGTCAGCATCTTGAATGCTTAGCCATCAAATTAGGGTTTAAGGTTAAATAAGATTAAAAGATCATTAATTGTGCCCATTATCAATAAGTATACACCTTTCTGCGTAATTATCAAGAACTCTTTGCGACCCTTCCAACCACGGAACTTCCGCTGGATTCGTAAAGCTGTTGTATGTAAATCTTCATCATAGTGACGTGACGTATTAGTCTTTTGAACTGATACAAATGTAAGTGCATCTTCATCCAGTCCCGTGAGACAGCGCGATTGGTAAGACAGTACCTTTCTTCAAGGTTGGGAGGAGGTCTAGAGGTCAAACCCGGCTGGGTCTCCGAGACGATTATGTAATAGCTGCTATGAGCTAGTCTGGACTCTGTAATTGTAAATGATATATACCTAATATATATCCAATAATTTCTCGTTGAAAAAAAAGTGCATCTTCATCCGACATTCCACATTTAGAATCTCCATATGCAACAAATTGCTTCCTGCGAAATGAATGCACTCGAAAAGAAGATTGTATTCGAGCTGTCGCTTGTGCAGAATTTCGCACTGCGGCAAGAGAGTCTTTAAGTGATAGCTGATCTTCTCCACCTCCATCCAGTGGGATAATGTTGTGCTCTGCCACAGTCTCCACGGATTTTTCACCAGCAAGAGTTGTCGATACATTGTCCATGATATTTTCTTTAAATGTCAGCGAAGAGAGATGCATAGTCAAATGTGACTTTGCCAGGTAACAAGCAATGCCTTTATGTCCCTTCTTAGAATCCAAATCTGTTGGTGTAATACCTGCAGGGAAATTGGGTGTTGGATCCGTCACTGCACCTGGTGTTGCGCCTAATGTAACAAGCGTAACCATTGTTTCTTCTCATCCGTGAAATGCATCCCAGTGAAGTGCACTCCAACCACGTGTGTCTAGGATATTAACACTGACACCAGCAGCAACTATTGGACTTATTACCCAATCATAACCAAGTGCAGCTGCTATATGTATAGCTCCTTGACCCCGATAAAGTAAAACTTTTGGGCCTTTCCCAAACTTCGGCTCTTACCAAATTTCAGGCTAAGGTTCAACCCTAAGTTATCACCAAAGAAACCGAGTGTCCAGGGAACACTATTTACACAAGGCTCCAAGGAAAGAACATTTGGACCTTAACGTTTTTCATGTGTTTGGTACAGAAGCCAGTCATAAAGTTTTTCCTTAAATAACTTCTGCAATAACTGTTCTCTGGTCTTATCAAGAAACAAAGTAGAATCTTTTGTACCTCTCTCCATCTTGACCCACTCATATTCACCATTTTCCTTCAGAGAACATATTCTACTCTTCAAGTTGCATTTCTCACAATCATTACTTTTGCAGTTACTATCTTTCTTATCCAAGTTCAATGACAATGATTTTGCAAACCTTATCTGAAGAAGTTTTATATCTGCAGACCCTTTCTCCATCTTCAAACCAGCATTCACATCTCCAGATAAACTAGCTCGATACTCAAACTCACTCACTTCACTACATGCTAATTTGTTTTCCAGCGGCAGATTCAACAGGTTTAAAGGACTCCATGAAGCATATCTTAGGCTGAGATAAACAGATTAAAGAATGTGTTTTCGCAAATAAATGTGACCAAGACTTGCAGCAGTTCAGCGATCTAAGACAGCTACTCTGATGCAAGGTGGGAGGATCCCTATGTAGCTATAACTAGACCCAACAACTATAGAAACATGTGGAAGACAATAACCCGCCTGCCAGAACAAAATCTTTTGGGATTCTAAGGTACATCCCCCACTTAATTATGACCATTGTACTAGTGGGTTCGTATTAATAAATATTGTGCAAATACATAGTACGTTAATACAGAGCCCAGTCAATATAAAAAGTGGATTGATTTACGCAAGAGAGGACATAGCAATTTTGAAATCGAGGCCACTTATAAAGAGGGAGAACCCGTCAAGGTTTTGGATGTTGGTTGGGTGGATTCTGTCTAAGTTACAGGTTTTGGATGTGCTAAGTACGTGGTAAAATTACAATTTCAGATTTGTCAGATTTTATTATCTTAAAAAATTAATAAACTATAAATGTGGTAGTCCACTTCAAGGTACTCATTTATTTGGATAAGTATAAAAAATTCAGGATAAAATTATTAAAATTATATGAACCAAATAATATAACATAATTACATTGATAAAATATAATTCATTTATTTTAAGTGTTATTTAGGTTGTAGTTTCTTGTGAAATTTTAATAATTTTAAATTTTAATAATTTTAATTGATAAATATATTTAAAAATAAAATAAAAATCACCCTGCCCAAAATTTGTGTCTGATAAATTAATTTACCTATTTATCATTGTTATCACTGCAATTAATCTAAACTTAGTCTAACGTAATTATGAACTAGATCATGTAGTTGATTATCTAAACATAACACTTATAAGTAAAGCTGCCTCCAATAAAATTTTCTTATATAAAACTTTTGGATTATCGGCTTTAATATTACTTTTGGATTATTTGTTTTTAAGTTTGTTTATTTCACCAATTTTAAGAACTTAGAATATTTTATTTGTTAAAAAAAATCAGTGGAGTTATGGTTTTAACTTTTAGTTAACTTTCATGAAATTTAAATAATAATTTTAGCAATAATAATTGTGGATGGTAATTGGATTTTTTTTTAAATTTTAATTATTTCATGAATTTTAAAGAAAATAAATAATTTTAAAATAAAATAAAAACTAATTAGTAGATTATACTCTTGTAACCATTAATAAAATTATGATTTTAACTCTGGGTAGTTATATGCTTCTTAAAAATTAAATTTATGTTTTAGTGTAATAAATAAATAATAATAATAAAAACATTATTATGGATTTTATGGTTGATAAATTTCTTGATTAAAGTATAGGATTCTAATTCAAACTTACTCAAGCTTAAATTTCTATTAATATTTAGTTACACCGAAAGGGTACACCTATTAACAATGGGCAGATTTAATAGGGGTTTAGTGCTTAATAAGTTTTCTATGGACAAGATTAAATATGGCTGGAATATTCTTAGTAGTCACACAAAATAAATGGTTGTGATTTCAATCATTAACTTCCTAGCTATTATAAAGACATCCGTTTATGTGTTTACTTTTTTACATTTACCTAATCATATTTAAAAATTACTTTGATAGCTAACTGATTGCCACGTAAGTGATTAACAGAAATTAAAATATTAACACATAAATGAAGGGCAACCGTTTATTTGTTAATCAACAATAAAATTTAATATATTCTTTTAAGGATTCGTTTCGGCGTTAACCATCAACTATTTAGTTGTTGTGCTAGTTATCAATATTTAGTAGTAACATTAGTGGTTAGTTATTGCCAAAAAATTTAAATGAGGGAATTTTATTTATTGAGAAATAAAACAAAAACAAAAAACAAAAAAACAATTAATGAAAATATTATGTAGATTTTGTTGTTACAATTGTGGTTAAAATCATACTTCCAAAGTAAAAACTCTTGAGCTTCTTTTAATTCAATTAGTTATCACAATTCAATCATTCCATCTAAGGATATTCAAAGAAGTAAAAATTATGAGAATGATATTTTATTATTACCTTAGCACTTTGAAGAGACAACTAAATTTTTATATTCAATTTACTAGATATATAAGAAATTCATTCAATGTTGATACATTGAAAATAAATAAATAAAGTGTATTCACTTATAAAAGAATTATAAAAATGGATCTATGAGGTGACATTGGTAATAAGAAGAGTTGGCATGAAATCTTTAATAAATATATAGTGATAAAAAAGTTTGAGATATTGTAATTATATCTTAGAGGTTGTAATCAACTTAGTTAGTAAGTGGGAGGCTAGGATTGAACCTACTTTCAAGTGAAATCATAGGCATAAGTATGAATTTGTGTGATTGGTAAAGGACACTATTAGTGGATCACAAGACCTTATTATAATCACCTAAGGTAACCAAACTCAATGTTCTTAAGAGAATCCTAGACATGACATTTCTTTGGTCGAGATCTAAATTATGACTTAAGAAGATAGTGAAATTGAGAAAAAAAAATAACCAAATAAATAATCAAATGATGACATCACATGATAAATCAATTAGCAGTATCTTAAGTCAATGTTTTTTTTAAGCACGAAAAACTTGTGACTCTCAATCTCATGAGTGGTGCCATATGTATTGTGAAGCTAGAGTGATGATAAAAGTCAATAATGATTGTTTATAATTATAAAGATATCCCATGTGAGATTATATGTATTTAATGAAATTTATATCAAACTCAACATAAGATTCACTTAACTAGAAAATCGATGAGAAAGTATCCTAACTAGCAGTCAACTGAGTAAACTATATATTAACTATGGGGGGATCCTATATGGAAATTAGTAAGAATAAATGTATAAGAGAAGTGTGTCATTTCAATTACCAGCAGTAATAAAATAGAGTCAAGACATAGTAAGGTGCTTGCTAAATAGGAGTAGGTGTAATCAATATATTAATAGCCTCAACATGTTTTAATCGGTGAAGGTACAATGGGACCAATATAGAATAGGGTTTTCTATCATAGAAGACACATACAAGTTGTGTCATGAATTTTTTCTTATATTGAGAATGACCATAACTTCGGGAAGAAGTTTTGTTTTGAAGGGTGGGTGTATGTAATGCCACCTTTTGACTTAGACAACTAGAATTACTTAAGGCCTAATCATCTTTGTTTTCTATTCGTTGTGAAACTATTAATGATACACTTGAACTTTTAAGACATATGAACCTAGGTGAAAGGAAATCCTATGAATGTTTAACATTATTTGAATTATGATGGATATTATGCAATATATTTCTAACTTGAAAATTTTGACATTTAAAGTTGTTGGTGCGTGGATACCGAATTGAGATTATGGTTAAATGCATTTACATTATGATAATGTATAGATATGTATGAGTTTGTGTTATAGATTAATCTACCGGTCAATAGGCTATAAAATAGCCAGAGAACAATGATGATAAAAGGTTGATGTCGTGAACATCAACCAAGAAACAGTATGGTATAAATTTTGTATGTGAAATTATATTGGTTCAAATGCATTGCTATTATATGTGGAGAAGAGCAGGTTTTTCAGGTGATGAGACTGCCTAAAATTGAATATATGATGAAAGCATTCCTAGCAACACAGTGCCACTGTATATTCCATGGTAGGGTGTGGACTTTCGTCCTATTAGAAGGGGTGGAGGCATTTCCCACCCTGTATCCTCTGAAACCTGAAGTCGTGGGAGGACGGTGTTAGCTCACGCTCCCCTAGATGTGTGATGATGATTGTTAGTTGTCTGTTGGGGAAGCTTGGTCAAGAGAGTGACACTTTCGCTTACGGGTTCTATTTAGAGTTAGGTCAATATACTTGATGCTCCAAAATAGTCTAGCAGAGGAAGGATATGGATGGAAGATGGAAGTAAGTTAGGGAGAAAGGATGAATAGAAGTAGTTGAGAGTGTGTGGGGATTTCGCCTTATAGAAGAATTTCTTGATTTCCTCTTTTTGAAAAAGAAAAATATATGTATATATGTATATTTATACTTACTTAACTAAACTAAAATTATCTAAGTAAATGTAGCTTGTGCTAAATTATTGTAAATGAGGAATTTCGTGAACATTTAAATAGTTTACTATCTTTTATGAAATGGATGGTCTTGTTGATTGGATTGGACGCATACAAGAATTACTTTAGGTGTGATAATTATTTTCATTAGTACATGTACGAGTCATGTATGTGCTAGCTACACATGTATGCCTTGCACGTGTACACTAGTATGTATAAGTGTTTTAAATTGATGATGTCGATTATTTGTTGTGGATGTATGAATCGTGTGTCGTTACCCTTGTATTGTAAATTAATCTAACTTAGGGACGAAGTTTCTTGAAGGGTGGGTGTGTGTAACAACCCAAATTAATTAATTTTATCATAGTTTTTAATTTAAATTTAATTAATTATTAAAATATATTAATGAGTCTTTTATTATTTTATTATTAAAAGGTGGGTAAAGTAATTAATAGGGGATAAGGTTGTTTGGGAATTAATGGGGGGATAAGGTTGTTGGGAATTAATGGGGCGACAACACTACTACATATTGAAAAATTTGCGACGACCACTTGCGACGAAAGTACTCTTTCGTGGTAACATGCAAGAGAAAAAGTTAATTTTTTCTAAATCTGCCCCGTGTTCGTCTCTATCGCGACGGATGTAGTTTGACTAAATTATTATGGTCAATGTTCGTCGCAAGAGCGACGAATGTAGTTTTTCCGTCACAAGAGTGACGACTTACTTGACCTTAAAATTGACCGTTAAAAATGACCTAAAATAAATAGGTGGAAAAGAAATATTTTTAGGTCAATATTGTCGCAATTGCGATGACAGTGACCTAAAATTGGACTATAAATATTTGACAATTTAAAGATGTTGCGATAATCTTTCTATAACAACGACGGTTCCGAAAGGGTATTTTTGTGTGGAAAAATGTCGCAGGATGTTGTTAGAGGTGGGAAAAGAAGTAAAGCAGGTGAAAAGGGTGATGGTAGATGTTATTTCCCTTGTAAAAAATGTTTCTTCAAACGTCTCGTAAGAATTTTAATAGCAACGGCTACAAAACATTATAGGAAATATGGTCACATTGATGGCAAATCGAATGAATATCGTCCCATGGTAATTAGCTATATATTCATTATCTTTTCTTATTTTGTTAATTTTATATAAAATTATATATATGTGTATATATATTGTTTGAATGTTTGTTATAGTATACACTAATTTTGCATGATTGTTTGTAATTATAAAGTTAGAGTTGTCCTCTCACTTTCCGCAAAATATTGCACCAAGTATTAGTAGAAATGATGTTGTACAAGCTGAGGAACATCATCATGACCAAGAAAATGAGGATCTCATGGAAGAAGATGATGGGACAAATCAAGTTAATGATCCCATGGAAGAAGATGATGGGACAAATCAAATGATCCAAGATTTGTTTTTGCAATCGGATGAGGATGGGAAAATGCTGGTATTTATGATGAACCTTTATTAGAAAAGGAAATTAAATGACTTTATGAAGGATCAAGAGCAAATCTTCTCTTCGCTACATTGTTTCTAGTGAACTTAAAGGTTATGAATAATTTGTCGAACACTTGTATGACACAGATACTAAGGTATGTAATATGTTTCATCTCATACTATACATAAATGTTGATTTTTTTATATTTGTTTTTAGTGTTAATTAATGTGTAAAATAAGAATGTAATTTTTACAATTAATATTCTTACATTAACTAGTTGTTTGTTATGTTGTAGATTGTTAGGTGAATTTTTGTTACCATCGTCAAATATTTTACCTCACACATATCGAGGTTTGCATGCCATTATGAAAGACATTGGAATGGATTATCAAGCTATAGATGCATGTCCTAATAACCATATTATATATTATGGACAACATCCTTTGAAAACCGAATGTCCGCAATGTCTTATCAGTAGATATCGAACCGATCAAGTAACAAAAAGGGTGTCTCGAAAGGTTCTTCGTCATATTCCCATAATTCCACGTTTGCAGCGATTGTTCATGTGTGAAAGCATAGAACAATTTATGGATTACCATGCACGTAACAGAAGTGGAGATGGTGTTCTTCGAATGCCTACCGATGGTTCTGCATTTAGGGAAATTGAGGAAAAATGGGTAGATTTCAAAGATGAACCTTGTAATGTTAAGCTTTCATTGGCAGCTGACGGTGTTAATCCATTCAGAGAGCTTAGGTCTATTTACTCAGTGTGGCATATTTTTGTTATCGACAATAACATTCCTCCTTGTATGTCAATAAAGAGGGAGCACATAATGTTAACAATGATTGTTCCAGGTATTTGTTTACATTAATTTTTTGAATTTAACTTTTTCATTTGTTTCAATTTTTTCATAACATCTTTTTTTATTTATTTAATTATATATATTACATGATATCATTCATTTATTAATTATGTGTAATTTCAAACAGTTAGGTAAGTACTAGGTTAAAGATATGAATGTATATATCGAGCCTCTTATTGACGAGCTACTAAAGTTATGGGCTGGCATCACAATGTATGATATATGTAAACCAATTGGGGAGAAGAAATTTAAATTCCGTGGAATACTTTTATGGACAATTCATGATGCCCCTGGACTAACACATTTTTGTGGTATGTAGCATTCTAATATTTCTCTTTAATACTATATAATATTTTAATGTTATCATGGTGCATGTTTAATTTTTAAATAATCTCTTCATATAACTGGAATTAATCCATGTGTTGCAGGTCTTCAAACAAAGGGTAAATTTGCATGTCCAGTTTGTGGCCCTAAGATGAAGTATCTTCATTCAAAATTTTTAGGAAATATGGTGTTTGATGAGTATAGGCACCTTCTTCCTAAGAACCATAGGTATCGTACTATTGAAAAACATATTTTCAATGGGAAAGAAGGGATTGGTTTAAAACCACAAAGAATGACGCCTCACCTATGGAGGTTGGAATATAATAGAAATCGTCAAGGTAATCAATTTCATAATGTATCGTAGATCATGTAATGTTTTGAATGTTTATTTTAATCATTGAATTTATTTTACCGTATTTGATAATTATTTTTGTGATTTCTTTTATGGTTCATGAAGGTCGCAATCATCATGAAGGTATTAATAATGGGCTTCCACGAGGAATGAAATCGTATCCCGCTCAATTCATCAGATTGCCTTACTATGAGGAGCTAAAAATAGCTCATTTGTTTGATACAATGCATATCGGGAAGAATGTGACTGAAACGTTATGGCGAATCATAGATGGTACGAGGGACAAAGAAAAAATTGTCAAAATTTGTACTGACATTCAGGAAGTCAATCATGCAATGTGAAGTGTGATCCGATATTCAAATAGATCAGATGGAGTACTAGACCGAAATAACCTTCCATGGTTACTAACAAAGCAACAAAGCAATGATGTAAAAGAGGTCATTCAAAGAATTAAATTTCCCACGGTTTTTGCTTCAAACATAAAAAATATCTTAACGAAGAAAGGTGAATTTGGTGGGGTAAACACACATGATTGGAATACCTTCATTAAGGTAATAATTTTGGTATACATATTTATATATATTGGCCTTATAGATCTTTTATTTTTATTTTTATTTTTATTGTCTACTTTGATCGAAACAAATAATGATTCATTTTGTTGTTACAGTATGTTCTACCGCTATCTCTCCCAAACGACTTTGACAACAACGTCAAACAAGTTATATATGATCTTGGAAAATACATGAGGTAAGACGTACTTGTAGAGACCATATGAATTTAACATCCATTAATTACATAAACTGTAACAGTAATATCTACTTGATTTCAGAAAATTCAATAAATCCTTTTAATTTAGCACATATGTAAGTTAAATTTAACAAAAAATATTAATTTTATAATAGGATAAACAAATACGTAATTTTAAATACCTGGGTCTGATGCTAACTCCTCTGCTTTCCACTTGCCTTGTTGACCTTCCTACTGCTGCCTTGCCCAACTTGAAGCCACGGACCAACTCTGCCCAAAACCGAGTCTCCACCCTGCCAATTAGGACAGCTACCTTGCTCCAGGATACCATATGAATATCCTGGCCCCCGTGCCCAAAACCTCCAGCAAATCGGTGCCCCTGTACTAAACCTTCTCGACTACAGAACTCAACTCCTGTGCAAATCCAAGAGAAACCTCCAAAAATTCCCCGTAGAATTGTAATACCCTTCCCAAAAGAATGCCTTCCACCCTCAGGCTCTCCCCGTCATATCGCCCCTTCACCGACTTCCCCCTCCTTCATTACTTTCCTTATCCATTTATTAATTATCTTATCCTTTCGTAGTTAATGCCCCTTATCCCATTATCCATGTTCATTATCCCCTTTATTTATTATTTTATCCTATATTTAATGTCCTATCCCTTCCAGAATACGTAAGCTTTAATTTAACAATATAATTTATTAACCCCCTTTAATTCTTTACTTAATTAATTATTGAGTCAATTAATAATTAATTAATCCTTGACAATCATGAACAAGTAGTTAATAATAATTAATTAGTTAATGTTATTTAAGAAATAATTATTGTTTAGCTAACTTTTAGGACAGTTAGATTATTAAATTAATTATAATTAATAATCCTATACATCTATTTAAGTAGGTTCGTTACATACACCCACCCTTCAGGAAACTTCGTCCCGAAGTTAAGGTATCTTATGGTACAAAGGAAAAGAAACATGGTTCACACATTCATAACAAGTAACCGACATTATCAGTAAGTAAGTAAAGAAAACTCATACATACTAGTGTATATGTACAAGAAATGCATGTGTAGCTAGTACATACAAGTCTCATGCATGTACTAATAATCAAAACTATCATCCTTTAGTAATTTATGTATGCATCCAATCCAGTCAGCAAGACTAGTC